>JAJOOO010033174.1:0-18311 GCA_029582685.1 Solanum piurae
TTATAATAAAGCTTAAATCAAAATCAAACTAATACTAATGCAAAAATAAAATCAATTCAACACTAAGAATGACAATAATATTGAATATTTGTTCTTTAGTTTTACATTGGTTTAGACAATTAAAATACATAATCTAATTTTAATTTCTTTTAATATTTAGTCATTTAACTAATACTTATTAAACTTATTTTAGCATGATTTAGTACTTTTAAATTATGATAATTTTCATTATGACTTGTTAATTTGCAATATTTGTTTTACGCGATTTCATTATTATTATTTTTGTTGGATATTTTAGTGTCATTAATCATATCATATTGTGGTATTTTTTTAAGAAACACTTTAGATAGTTGTATTTTGGTAGGACTAAAGAAATATTTGAAGTACAAGTAAATTATATGTTTGTATGAATACTTTACCAAAAAAAACCCGAAAAACCCAAAAACCCAAAAAAATCCGAAAAAACCCGAGGTTGAAAAACCTGAGTTTTATTAGTTTGGTTTGGTTTATAATTTTAAGAATCCAACACAAATGGTTTGATTTGATATTTGAAAAACCCGAACCAACTCGGGTATGTACACCCCTAATGTACACCATTGTAGATCCAGTAGGAGGCATTTGGGTTCTTATAAAGCCATTGGGCTAGAAAGCTATATACATAAGAGCCCAAGGTAGAGGCCCAAAATTTCACCAAATCATATAAGAAGCCTTTCATTGTCGCCAATGAGCTGTTGCTTCTCGTTAAGACATAGGACACATGTATGATATGAAATCATGATACGTAATCATGCAATTTGAATCTCTAAGTGTATTTTCTCAAAAATTACTTTCGGAGAAAAAATATTTTTTAACTTCTAAAAAATAAGTTTCTATTGCTCCTAAAAAAGGGTACCTACAAAAATCTCATTAGTTTAGGAGTTAATTATTTAGATTCACGCTAGTTTGTTGTATTATGAATCTTACTAGATTTGGACTTTGGATAAAGTATTTCATATAAATGGGGTTAAAATTAGGTGCAATCTATTATAAATACACTATATTCAAGTGGATTCTTATGTATTTGTATCTGGTATCCAAATACATGTTTTTAGTATCCCTAATATAAGTATCGAAGTATGATTCACGTGTATTTAGAGATTTTGCTCGCCTCTCTCCCTGTTTTAAGTATATTTTGTAGCAAAAATACATGTATCTATGTGTATTTGACTTAAAATTTGATATAAATTATTCATTAGTCGGACAATATTTAATTATTTCAAATTATAGGAAGAATTAGTAAATATGATAGAATTGTTTGCAATAATTTTTAGGAAAAATTACAAAAATCCCACCTTTTAGTTTAATTATTACCATTATCCCTATAAGTTTTATAAA
Organism: Solanum piurae; assembly: GCA_029582685.1. Lineage (NCBI taxonomy): Eukaryota > Viridiplantae > Streptophyta > Magnoliopsida > Solanales > Solanaceae > Solanum > Solanum piurae. Next base: position 1,375 of record JAJOOO010033174.1, read on the forward strand.
TTTCCAAAATCCCTCATTTTCGCCCATCAGATTAATGTATCTCGCGCATCAGATTAATGTATCAGCGCTTATATTATTGTATCTCGCGCACTTATATTATTGTATCTTGCGCATCAGATTAATGTATCATATATAAAATGTACATCAGATTAGTGTATCATGTATAAAATGTACATCAGATTAGTGTATCATGTATAAAATGTACATCAGATTAGTGTATCATGTATCAAATGTAATGTATCTTACTTAATAATTAATGTATCTCGCGCATCAGATTAATATATCAACGCTTATATTATTGTATCCGTTTTGAGAGATTTCTGTAATTATAAAATTTTAAGGGATAAATTATAATTTTACCTTAAAAATATGTGATTTCTGTAATTTGCCCTAATTTTTAACACCATTTTTTTCCCTTCAAAAATAAACAATTTTAAGCTCCCAAAATTTTGACCAAACGGGCCATATGAGATATAGCTGCAGCCCAAACCATTATAAACCTCAGGCCTTAACGAAAGGCCTTGTTTAAAATTAGGGTTTCTTCTTCATCTATAAATGCTACTACTATCTCGCCGTAACCTTCATTAAGTTTTCTTGTCAATAATAGTATATTGCTCAGTCTCCAGGTGATTCCTTGCAGTTTTTGATTATATTGATTTTACCTTGCTTTAATTATTTCCCCCATCAAAATGATCTTTGTTTTACTTATCTAAATTGGGGTATTATATTATTTTTCTTGATGTTTGATCTGTTGTTTTAAAAGGTGTTGCGATGATTATAAAAAATTCCTCGTACTGAATGCTATTGCCATGGCATGATAGACTCTTTTACACCCATAGAATATGAGCAACAACCACTTCTTTTCATGGATTATTTATTTTTCTGTATGCAACAATTTTAGTATTGTATCCAAAATTTGTAAACAATGAAGGAGTTGGCTTCATATTATATACATGGCAATTTGTTTTGCCTTGTACTTTTAAGTGTCTCCTAAATTGTGAAAAGGTGGTGTTTAAAGCCCTAAATTTTAATTCCATAAATTGGGGTTACGCACACCTCCATATTTGTTTCTTGTACAAGTAATTTTGTGTGTGTGTGTGTTAACCAGACGTTAGGCAGGTGTTACCACATTTTATGGTTGTGGAAAACCGTTGAATGTCTGGAAGAGTAAAGAGTGTTCTTCGTTGCCCGATAGTCCAATTCTATGAGTACTCGAGCTACATCAGAACCCCATATTTCACATCTCTTTTACTTTAAGATAAGTCTTTGAGAAAAGAAACATAAAGCAAATAAAACTTTTGAGAAAAGAATAACAACTTAAAGCAAATAAAACTTGAAATTAGTTTTGAAATATACAAGTATCTAAACTTGAAATAATTAGTCTGTTTTTGGTTTGCCAAAACTTTTTTATAGGAAGGGAAGCCAAATAACTGCACTGGTAAAATACAGAGATTACCTGTCCAATTTAGCCCATAGTTGTGTTTGGTGTTGGTTCTCATGTACTGGATTGAGGCTGGGGTCATGTAGTTTATGATTTGATTAATTTTTAATCCATTTTAGCTGAAACCTTGTTAGTCTAAATTTTGGAATAATTTTAGCCCAATTTAGTAGTGCGAACTCATTTTAACATGCTCAATGTCCCATCCTTCGGGATGGCTCCGTTGGTAATCCACAAGCATGACTTGGGATTGATCCCCTCAATGTCTTTTGAGTCAAATTTATTGCATAAGATTTGCTTGGTGCGGTTTACATCATCTAGGTGATTTACAGGCTTTTACATACAAATGTGCACAAAGTGCTCACCAGCAGTGACTATGGGTTATCCTTGGTTTAAACTGCCGTAGTCCCCTATGATCTCTATCGCTAAAAGAACTGCTTCTCAATTCTAACTATATAATCTTGTACTCTATAGTATATAATAACCCACCTGACTGAAAATATGAAATAATAAAACATTATGTCCAAGTATTATTTTTGCGAAATGAGAATTATTTTTTAATGCTTAAACATATAATAACTGTATAATTAATGAATATGTATATTACAAATTGAGATGAGAACAAGGACCATTACGCATAATTTATGAGTAAATTTGAACCTTTTTCCTTATTTTTTTTTCTTCACTTGCAATGTCACTTTTTTTCTTTTGCTAGTTTTTTTACGCGGAAAATGGAGAAGAGGGAAGAATAAAATAATGGCACTAGAAAACAGATATTTATTTATTATTTTACACCACTAATCTTTGATTAAACAATCATTTAGGATTAGAGAAGATTATATAATGGCATTAATTTAGAGAATCAAGGTTTTGACATGAAACCGATCCATGTGCAATTGTGCTTCATCGACCTAATTTATATTGAATGTTGATGCTTTAGGAGGCCAAACAATTAACAATATATGTAACACTATGAACTGGCACAATACCAAAATAATAATAAAAAAATATCCATGCATGCTTTAGAAATAATGGTGCTTATTGGTTTGATTTTTCTCGTAAGAATTAATGGCTTCATAATTAATGTATGACCATTAATTAAGACATAATTATACTAGATACATTATTTATGAACAAACACATGTATTTGAATAAATATATTCTTCTTTTTTCTTTTCTTCTAAGTATGATAGATGTATTTATGTACCCATGCACAGATACATTGAATACATTAATGTAATTTTTATATTAGATATATAAAATACTTGATACTGGATACACTGGATGAAATTGATATACACTGATAATAAATACAGATATAAATGGAAAAAAGAAATACGAATATAGAGAAATGAAGGTACGAGCAAGCGAATACAACGTATTTAGACGCAATTTAGAGTAGATACGTAATTATTAGATTTATAGATGTAAAGATGTATTAAGTAATTTGCACAAATACTAGTGTGATTTAAGAAAGTTGCTCAAAATATAGCTCAAAACTTGCATTTCTATTCTTTAACCCCAAAAAAATAATAGTCTATTCCCGATACAAAAACGGTTTTGCTGTTATTTAGGTAGTCAAAATTTTAAGTTTTCAGTTGCATAACCATTATTTTCTTTTAACAATGTTTAAAAAATTCGGTACACAATATTATATATCCCGATATACAACAATATACAAAGATTTTTTTTTTTATGACAATATTTAAAAATTTGATATACAATAATTATACACTCAATATATAACATTCTATAAAATTATAAGAGGCGTTTATACACCCTATATACAATAGGGGAAAAGACTTGATATAACTTTCAACTTTGCGATTTAGAGTTGATATATCTTGGCTACAAAAATGGCTCTTATTGTTACATAAATGACCCAGATATACCCAAAGTTGAGAGGTAATCAGACTCTTTCCCTATACAAATATATACAAGATATATGAAAGGCAGCAATAGCACAACACAGGTTTACATGATGTGTCTGGCAGATATCATTTATCACATGTGGATAGAACGTAATTGCAGAATCTTTCAATTCAAGCAGAGAAGTGAGGACTACATGATTAGGCATATCATTAGAGAAATACATGGAAGAGGATCCCAACAGAGGAGGATAGGAAGTAGACTAAACAACTCAATAGGTATACCTACTACAGTAGTCGAGACAGTAGCTTAGAAGAGATAAATTAGCAATTCTTGGAGCAAGATTGTCCAAGTCTGCTGTTTTTTTTATTTGTTATGTAATGTTCACTTTGGTAAATAAAATATTTACTTACAAAAAAAAAAATATACAAAATAGTAGATCTCAATATCATTCAACTCCAATGTCACCAAGTCTCTTTAAGAGATGAAAGGGTAGAATACTTTTTTATTTGCTCAGCTCAAGTGGAGGAAAGATAAACAAAAATTTGCTAATCTTTTCATGAAGAAGTGATACTACTTTTCATGAACATAAATTGGTATTTAAATTCTCGAAATAGTGAAACTCAATGAATGAAAAATATTCATCATAAAAAATGTGAATTTTTGTATAGTTGAGAATTCTTTAAAACAAAAATAATAATTTTAAAAGCGAAGGGCATATGTTAGTCTTCAAATAAATCACATATCATCATTGTTTATGAATCAATAATTTTTTGTTCTAAAATAAATGTTATTACAAAATCTATAAAAACACGTTGAGTAGTTATTTTGATAAGAAATATTTGGCGAGAATTATTTTTTTCAAATGAAAATAGCATAAAGTATTTGATAAAAAATTTCTTGATTGATCACATTGTGTAGAAAAAAATTATGAAGTACATTGAGCTGTCTCATTGAAAGTTTGTTATCTTAAATTAGAAGGAGGTTTCGACTTCAAGCCTTTTTCTTTTGTAGTCTCAAAGCATTCTTTACAAAGTCATGATAAAAACTTGCAACCCTATATTTTGAGGGTAAAACTCCGTAAACGCTTTTCTTTTTCTCTTTGAAAATGTACTCTAAAATCAATAGATGGAATCCAAAAAATATATAAAATCAAAACATTCAAAATAGAATAGAAAATCACTCGATTATTGAATACTCCATAGAATATTTTGGGAGAATTATATGGAGAGAGAATGAGAGATTTATTTTGTTTTTTATAATTGGAGGGACTATATGGAGAGAGAACAAGAGATTTGTTTTTATTTTTTGAAATTGGACTACATGCTTATATAAAATCTAAAATACTTTGTGTAATTATCTTGTTTGTTTAATATTAAGACTCGTCCGTTCATCTTTTGATTTAACAGTATAAAAGTTTCTAGGGTCAGATTAGTTGCCGGGGCAAAATTTTTAAAAATAGCTTATGAGTTTTAATAGTCTAATTTCTATTTTTGTTTCTTTTATTCTTTTGGTGTTATAGTTATTTCTTTTTAGTTGAGTTTATCATTATCGACAAAATTTGATTTTAGTTTATTTTTCTGTAGCCATGGTTTAGAGATGTAGTAATTGTTGGAAAAATGATTTTAGTATCTCAAAAGAAATTATTTTATTTCCTATAATACTTGAAAGAGAATATTATTTTATGTCCTAAATATTTTCTCTCCATAAATAATATTTTATTGCCATTATTATTATACTTTAATAAGCCATTATTTTCTGTCATAATATGGTTGTTACAAAACGTCTCTTTGCTGAAATGAATTGCCTTCAATTCATTAATTGTGTTCAATGCCTTTTATGACTTTTGACTATTTCAACCATTAACATATTAGAGAGGTTACTAATTTCCTATATAAATCTAATTTTTACTGATGGTGAGTAAGAGTGAAGACAAGATAACAATTCTTCCTTTCATATATTCTTATGCTGGATTTTCTTTTTATTGAATCTTTGTTAGTTTCTGGCTCCTAATTTTATACTAGAATAGCTTGTTGAATCCTGGGGCATACATCCATACCGGGTGAAATATCCTTAAGGACAGTGTCTTCCGACACGCCTCAAGCTATGAGAATTTTCTATAAGAGTTATTGGTGAAGTACAAGCTTTGATGAATTCGGTACAAATATTAGTGATGAAGGTATTTTCAGTAAGATTTACAACAGTAGTCATATGCCTCTTTGATATATCTTGTGGGAACATTCATCGAACAGTTGAATTTCGATGTGTTCAGGACCTGGTGATTCTTCATCAAGCATTTTGATTGGAGTCTCGAGTTACACCTCTGCGATTACTTTTTTGGTGAAAATTGTAGTTTGACATTTCATCGAACATATTGTCCATTATGTTAATCGATAGAAGTGTTAAATAACTTCAGATGACTCTCGACATTATCACAAAGCTTGAGTTTTCTTTGGGCAAAGAAGAAATAATCATTCCGCTAACAATTGTAGAAATACTAATCCTTACATCTTCTACAATAACTTGTTGAGACGTAAATAAACATTTATCCTGCATCTTCTGTAGCAAATCTTGACTACTTTTAATTTGAGCGTCCACCTTAGGAGATTTTGCATAGGTTCATTTTAAAAAATGCAAGGCTAACTTTTTTTAAAAATGATTTCAATCAAAAAGTTATTTGTTGTGAAACATATGACGGAACCACTTGAGGGGCTTACAACCAAGATATAAAGTAGGAAGAAGCAACCAAGGAAAGTGAAGTATCGATCTGCCCTATAAATTTGGTCCGCTGAATCACCATGTGATGCCACCACTGCCAATAGAGTATGAAATTGAAAGCACTAATGTAACATATCAATTCAACAAAAACACAAAATACATTTATAATTACTGAACTCAAATTACAACTTAGAATCCGAACAATAAGGTAATAGCAACACTAATTAAGGAAAGTATACAAAGTAAGAAGGTAATCAGAAGGGGATGAGATATAAGAAATGAGAATAGATGATAAGAGATAATTGACAGCCAAAACTTTGATATAATTTGCGTAACCTCCTATATGTATTCCTAAGATCTATTCAACCATTTGATAACCGAGTGTGAATTCCAAATAAAATTCTCCAAAATTTTAATTAGCCCAATAATCTTAAATGTATTAGTCTCATTCACTTCTTCCTGCCCATAAATTCTTAATCAATTTGATTCACAACATATTATTATTATTATTATAAACAAAAGATATTTAACCGAAAAAGGAGATTAAAAAAATACACTACCCTTATATAGAAATGACAGTTTGGAACACAACTTACAAAGTTTGTACTATCTTGCTACGTTGTTAGTACTTTTAAGTGTAGTTTGATTCCACTTCCACTTCAATTATCACATTTATTCTCATAAAGACACCTATATACGTGTCTTTGGCATCTTATCCGAAGACCACCTTTCCCTTTGAAATTTTAATTATTCTAGAATTTTCAATTTTTTTCTAGGGAAAAAGAACAAATATACCCCGAACTATCATAAATCGTATGCAGATATCCTTTGTCATATTTTTGAGACATTGGTGCCCCTGCCGTCCAAAAACTAGAGCATATATGCCTTTCACTCTAACGGAAGACTAAATAGGGACACGTGACGCAATCTTATCCGTCGATCCGATATTTAATATATGTCGGGTCGGTGGATAAGATTATGACATGTGTATGTCCGTTAGTCTAAAGGGTATCTATACACTAGCTTTGGACGGTAGGAGTACCAATGTCCCAAAAGTATGACTAGAGTTATTTGCATACCATTTACGATACTTCGATGGTATAGTTATCCTTTTTCCCTGTTTTCTATTACACCCAGTTGTTCAAACTCACTCCAAAATATATTTTGGGGCTTTACATTGCCTCTTCATCCTAATAAAGTAATAATGTACTTTCTTTCTATTGATAATTATCTTCAGTTAATTTCAGGACTCACATATCTTCTTTTAATTTTGATCCTACAAATCGGTATGACTTTTCCTTGTAATTTTGAGTCTCTAATTTTGATGATTCGTAGAATTTTGTTACTCTAGTCCAAGAGAATTTTATTACTTTGTAAGTTGTGTTGGTACACCAAACTGCCATTTCTATATAAGGGTAATAACAAGTGTTTTTTTTTGCCCCATATATGTATTGCTTTACATATTTAAATAATACTTCTGAAAGCTGCATACAATGATTATTTTCATATCTTAGTCATTTAATTTATTAGATTACGTTACACGTAGCTGGTTAATAATTGTAATTTTAGAATCATCCAACGTGGTGACATTTGTCTGGAGAAATTAGCACAACGGTTAATTGTTATAACTCCCAACTTGATTTTCTCTCCTCCTTGATCTTACACAATTAGACTTCGTAAATGCACAAATTGTTACAGTGTATCTGATTGATTTTGAGAGATTTTTTTCTTCAGTAGTGGAACAATTTAGATTTTTAGATCTTACACAATTGGACTTCATAAATGCACAAATGTTAAATATGATATTTAGATTTTCTTCTTTCTTCTTCATTTTTTGGAAGCTCTATCATTTATTTTATTGGATAAGAGTGACATTGGAATTTTGTCCATTTACTTTTGATTTCAGATTCTGAAATTGAGGAACAATAGAAAAGGAATTGAAGACTTTAAGAACATGAACTATAAATTAAAAGTGGTGGAAATCACTTATCTTGGTTGGAGTATATATATGGATTATGTATTTATGTTGAGTATGATCTTACGAAGGATGATTGTAGAGAAAACTTAAGAGGCTGAATTGCTAATTATGGAAGTTGGAGTCTTAGAATCTCTTTAACAATTTTGATAGCTTTTTCATTGTTGAAAAGGTAGAATTAACGTGTTAGAAGAAATTATTTATGTATCAGATAAATGTTATTCTCAATTCTCCGTTTATTATCATCTGCTTTGATTCTCAAGTGTTAGAATTGAAGTCCTTTTTGTGCTTCGATTTTGTCTTTAGTGATTTTTCGATCATATAATTATATCTTTTGATATTTAAAGTTGCTTTTAAAACTTTGCAGATTGAGCTTCCACAAGAGAAAGTTGAACTCTTACATTTTAAGAAGTTCATCACCACATGTGTTTCTGATATATTAATTTTCCCACTCTCAAGTTCGTAAATATAAAATATCTTTATTTGGTTTATGTTGCTACAATTCAAGCAATAACACTCAATTATAACGTAATAACATTATCCTACTTACTGTGTTTACTAATTGTTTTAAAAGTGAATTGGATAAATTAGATCAACAAATTAGTCATGTACATCGCACATGCTTTCCCTTCTAGTAAAAAAAATAAGAGAGAGAAAAGAACAAATAAGCACTGAAAATAATATCACGTGTCATAGTTTTGGGTAAACTTTAAATGAAGTTACTTTCCATGTAACCTAACTTAGATTGACTTAAAAATTGGCCAAATATGCTTTTAAGTTATTTTTAATTTTTGAGAGTGTTTAACAAAATAAAAAATATTTTAAAATGAATTAAAAAATTAAAAGTTAAAAGCATGAACTCTCCTATTCTTTTTTTAAAAAAAGTTAAGCCAAAAGGGCTCTTATAACACTATAGGAATTTTAAATAAGATATAATAATTTAAAGAGAATATCACATAATTTTAAGTATATAAAAATATTTTTCTTATTTTAATTTATTTATCTTAATTTTTTTCTCTTTCAAAAAGATTTTCTTTTTTACAATTCTTAAATTTTATATTTAATATTAAGATGCTTATTTTGTCATTAATGAAAAATTTGTAGTAATAAATTATTTATAATTTCAAATTTTAAAAATCTTTCTAACTTTTTAGTTCTATGACAAATTAATACACCACATAAATTTAAATAGAGAAAATATAATTTAGAGAGATATTAAATATTTTCCTAAAGAAAATTGGTGGGACACCTAACATGATTCGCTCTGGCAATGACAGTGACATTAGCATATTAACGGCAAATTTAAATTGCCACATGTCCTCAAAATTTCAAACTTTATGGTATGATTTAATATTTAATTTTACTATAAACTTTTAATTAAAACGTTAGGTATTCTTAATTCTCATTGTATTAAGCCACACGCGACAAACACATAAAGTTGCATCGAGCCAGTCAATTCAACACGTCAAAAGACTTTGGCCTTAAGATAAGGGGCATGCAAAATAGTAAATGACTAAATTGCCCATACATTCAATTAACAAAAAATAAGGTTATACTTTTAAAATGGAGGATTAAGTTTATATGAATTAAATTAGTCTCTTATTTATTTATAAAATAAATGAAGAATAATAATGATATTTTAAGTACAAGGTAACATTATACTTATTCTGTCCCGATATATATAATGACTGAAAGTTAATTTAACTGATTTTTAAAATTAAACTAAATAATCAACTTAATATTTTAAAATTAAATTTTACATATTCAAAATTTATATGAAATTATTCTAACATCAATATAACTAAATAATATATTTTAAAATATTAATCAAAACTTATAATTTGAATCTGGAGAAATAAAATATATACATGTGTGGAGATGCAAATGTTGTCTCTTAAATTTTTAATAAAATAACATTGATAATTGCACGATAGTTTATAATACTTCATCAATACTAGGTATTGTCATATGTATAAAATAAAATAAACAAATGATTTAACCAAAGTATGTCCAAATATAACAAGTATAGATACTTTTATCTTCAAATTAATTAATGTCTGATTATATTAGTTATTAGATTTTCTGTTTCTACTATATATTTCTCCTGCTTTAATTCGTTTTTCCTATTTAAATTTGGTATAAAATTTAAAAAGTAAAGATTTTTTTTGTATCATAAGCTCTTAAATTAAAGATACCCATATATATTATAGCCTTAAATATGTCACGACAATTTATTTATTTTTATAAAAAGTTATATTTCTTAAAAATAGACTAAAATAAAAAGTAAAACAAACAAATTAAAACACAAAAATTTAAGTATTATTTTTCACTTTATGTCAATATCTAGTCTAAAAAGGATTACATATACAAAAAAATCTTTGAACTTGACATAAATTGTTATGTTAGTTTCATCCTTAAACTATTGATAACTTTAAAAACAATTTTCTACTTAACTAACTAACTTTGGATACACCCCGATTTGATACATGACATAGCAAGTGGTCCCAGATTATTGTAGGAGCATGAAATTCTTGATAAAAAACTTGATGAGAATTTAAGGATTTGTTTCACTCATATTGCAAGATCGGAGATGTATTTAAATTCAGTCAATCAACAAAAAAGGTATTAATAACTTTACCCTTAGTTTTGAGGTCTTTTCAATACTTCTCTAAAAGAAAAAAAGAAAAAAAGAGAGTAAAAAGGGTATTATTGTCCTATTTTTTATTTTTTCTAAAAAGGAAAACAAATGATTAGGGAAGGAAAGGAAATAAAATTAATTAATGATTTGTATTAGCCGGTAGAAGTGGGGTACTAGACAATAGAAACGGCTTCTTTGTAATCTTCTTTACAACTGCCATCTCTCATAAAAAATATACTCTTTCATCCTCCTTTCTGGCCTATATTCTTGTCTCTAAATTTCATTCTTCCACAAATTCCTCTCTATTTTATTTTTTGTGACTAATATTCTGCTTCAACCATTTTTTTCAGGGTCACAAAAAAATCTAAAAGTTTTATTTATTTTGTTGTTTATCTATAAATCTGTCCATTTTTTTTCTGTGTCTGAATTTGTGGGTTACATTACAAGTGGATTGATCTGTATTACAGGGATTGATAGAACCATAGAAATATAGTTAAAGAAGGAGAAAGATGTGGGGTATCACTAGATTTTTGGAGAAAGTTTATATTTTTGAAGAAGGGGGATCTGGGTATTGTTCAAAGAAGAAGGATGATATTTGTAATGAGGTAATTTTTTCTCTCTCTTATGTTTTCCTGTGTTTGTAGATATTAAAATTTCAAAGTTTTAGGTTAATATTTGATTTGATTTGATTCAAGGTTCTGTATTCCTTCCTTGTGAATTTTGATTCTAGATTGTTCCTTTTCATAGTCCTTTCCTTGTGTTTTAAATGAAAGTGCCCTTCCAGCAAGTATTTTTCTACTTTTGCTTGAAGCTTAATTTAATATATCTGGCATTACTCATCTTGGGGTGGTAACAATGAGCACAACACAATTTGGGTAGGTACTTAAGAACTCTGTTACTCGGACTCTTCAAAAAAATATATTTGGGTGGGTGTCAGGTCCTCCAAAAGTAGTGCAGCTTTGAATCATCTGACATATGTGTAGCAACATTTTTGAAGAGTCCGAGCAACATGCTTGTGTCCCATATTACTTTACCATGGTTAAGCCAACTATTTTAATTTGGGTATGGTCAATTATGGGATTTATCTTGCTTCTGCTTAATGTTTGCTGTTCAAACTCAACAAGTGTATTTTTGCTATTCAATAGGTTTTTTGCTTATGAATTAGAGCTATGTGATACATGATTTTTTTTGTACCCTTGGTGAGTGTTATCTCAGTTTTGCTTTTCTCTAACTGAGGTTTTGTTGACTGCAGGGAGGTGGTCGAGCATTGAGCATGTCGAGACTAAAGTGCGCACTTCGTGGCTTGGACCTGAAAACATATATCTTCCTTTTTTTGTTTGTTCCAACATGTGTGTTTGGTATATATTTGCATGGACAGAAAATCACTTATTTTCTACGACCTTTATGGGAAAAGCCACCAAAGCCTTTCCATGAGATGCCTCACTATTATCATGAGAATGTGTCAATGGAGAATCTCTGTAAACTTCATGGATGGGGAATTCGGGAGTATCCTAGGCGTGTCTTTGATGCAGTTTTGTTCAGTAATGAGGTGGAAATGCTGACCATACGGTGGAAAGAGTTGTACCCTTATGTAACAGAGTTTGTTTTACTTGAATCCAATTCAACATTCACCGGATTGCCAAAGCCTTCGTACTTTGCTAATCACAGAGATCAGTTTGAGTTTGTTGAATCAAGATTGACATATGGGCAAATCCCTGGGAGATTTAGGAAAGGAGAGAACCCTTTTGTTGAGGAAGCTTATCAGAGACTTGCATTGGATTATCTCCTCAAACAAGCTGGTATTCAGGATGATGATTTGCTGATAATGTCGGATGTTGATGAGATACCTAGTAGACATACCATCAATCTCCTGAGATGGTGTGATGACACGCCTCCAGTTCTTCATCTCCGATTGAAGAACTATCTCTACTCTTTTGAGTTCCTTGTGGATAGCAATAGCTGGAGAGCTTCTGTTCATCGGTACCAATCTGGTAAGACAAGGTATGCACATTATCGACAGTCAGACGTCATCTTAGCAGACGCAGGATGGCATTGTAGCTTTTGTTTCCACCACATAAGTGAGTTCATATTCAAGATGAAAGCCTACAGCCATTTTGACAGGGTAAGATTTTCTCATTTTCTGAATCCAAAGAGAGTACAAAAGGTAATTTGTGAAGGAGCTGACTTATTTGATATGCTACCGGAGGAGTACACATTCAGGGAAATCATAGGCAAAATGGGACCTATTCCCCACTCCTACTCTGCCGTTCACCTTCCAGCTTATCTTTTGGAAAAGGCAGACCAATATAAGTTTCTCTTACCCGGTAATTGCATGAGAGAAAGTGGCTGATCTTGGAGTATTAAGTTGTGTTTTCTTTTTGTAAATGTCAAGGGTGCAGTTTCGCGTTGCTCCTTGTGAAGCAAATAGAGGATCTTTAACATGTCCAGAAACTATTTGGAATGTTTGGATGAATACTCAAGATGATTTTGGAATTGACAGGTTGTGTTTTGTATATACTTGTTAGAGAAGATTTTCTTGATCAGGCATGGCGAGTTTTCTGTTGGAACTGTTATTAGTTTAAAGTTGTGCATAACTCTGTATTCTGTGTAGTATACCATTCCTGATTACGCTCCGGGAAAACATTTTTGTGGGGCTTTTCCTCATGATGAGAATTTTTTGAATAGGGACTAATTTATTCACATATATATATTCTTGTGTTGCATTTTCTCTATGATCTATGACCTTGTAGTATTCATATATATATATATATATATTTCATCACAATTTTTGATAAATATTGTGACTCATCAGATTTCACATTCTCCCTCCACTCAACTTTGATAAGTCTCTTCTTTGTTGATTGTTAGTAATATTTTGATATTGGATTCATTTGAATGTAAAAGTAAGGAAGGAGATTATGTGCAATTTCATCTGAATCCATGTATCAACAGATCCTTCCATTTTTGGTTGGGGGAAAAGATGATATGTGGTCCGTTGGCCCCTTAGTTTTGTTGGATTGCCACTCTGCATTCAATCTTCTATTTCTTGTCCGTCGCATGTGGTGTACTACATAACAATTTCGCGGTGCCTAACTCCATCTATGTTCATTATTATTTCAGATAGTGTATTTGCATTGAAATAATTGTGTTTCTTTTCTAGTCTCTCTTTTACACATGATCACATCAAGTTCTGAGATTGTATTTTGGTTATTTCCACACTTTTATATCAATATAAAGGCTAATTTATGACTTCTTTTCACTATTTATATTTTTTTTCACATGATTTGGGAATCGGAGGGTTAGCATAGGCCCCACCCATCAATTTTTGAGTCATGACAACTTAATTAATTATGCATAACCTGTGTATATTACTTATAATAATGAGGCATTATTGTAATATATCATATTCTTATAAGGCGCTTTCAATATGATTTTTTTAGTATTGGATGCCTATCGCACTAGAGTCGGATTTTAGACATGACACTATTAACTCTGTTGAGACTTGAGAGTGTTATTTAATAATTGAGAGAATATTCAAAATATTTAAATGGTTTTGTATAAAACATGATTTTAGATTAAATAAACTTAGTCTTATACCCACATGTAAACAACTACCAAGTCGTATACCCACATGAAATTTTGTCCAAAGTGTTCAAGTCACATGAAACGATATGAACAATATAAAATCACATAGTAAATAATAAACTTCGATATTTAAATAAATACTGAACTAAATTTGATTCAATTCTTCACTTCACTATTTAGTTACATAAATAATCAAAAGGAAAACATGAAGAAAAATAACAACAACAAGCTCACTAAGCAATTTTAAGTTCTTTGATGTTCACATGATTTCTTCTTAAAAGATATGTTCATATCTATCGAACAATTTTTATTTTTATTTTTTATCTAAATCACTCTTCCAAAACTAAATTATGTACATTTTTCTTCATACATTTACTTATTTTCTTACAGCAATAGGAATTCTAACATAATGTATGCCATCACTCCATGCCAAACTTCCAAAGTTAAAGTTACTCTTTCTTTGATGAGTAGATATGATTTTGACCTCAAATGATATCTTCTTTGTCTTTGAATTAAACTTCAATACATGTGAACTCAATTTAATTGCACTATTTCTTGGAGGTTTAACCACTAATTTGTATATCGAGTGGACATTTCCAACATTAGTAACAGTTCTCCGAATAGTAACTGAATTCTCAAGATTTGGCATCGATATTGAAGGGAGATTTAAATCCAACCTAGAAGGTACTTTACTTGGACATATAATTCCTCTTTTAGTTGTAGAATTTTTCGTATCGAAAAAATTTGTAGTCACATTGCGAACCTTTTCATTACTATAAGTCTATAACCCAAACTGCAAAGATAATTCAAATACTCATTGTTATTCATATCATAGATTAGTCCAGGATCCATAGCACCATTTGGATTACAAATGCCACCTCCAAAATCAAATGGATCAGCAAGTTTATCTCCTGCTCCTGCTGAAAATATTTCAGATCCATATGTGTCTTCATTCCATGCTACACAATGAAAAAAATATTATTACTCCCTCTGTTCCAATTTATATGAGTTAGTTTGATTTGACACAAAATTTTAGAAAGAAAGAAAGAATTTTGGAACTTGTGATCTAAAATAAGTTACCTTATAGATATTTGGAGTTAATATCTCAAAGGGTCACTCAACTTTGTTAATTTATCTAGTAAAATCATTGAACTTTATTTTGTATTAATAAAATCACTCAACTTATACATTTGTATCAATAAAATCACTCAACCAATTAAAATAAACATGTTTTCAAATGATTTGTCAAATATGTTAAGAGAAACCAAAACCCAACACCACCACCCGCCGGCCAAAAAATCAATGTTTGCTTCTACCGCTACCAATTTCCAACATCAATCTCTGTAGCCTGAATCACAATTCCACTGAACAGGCGAACAACATCCAAACACTTAGGCTTTATCCAGTTGAAAATAACACCAATTAATCTATGTAGCCTGAATCACGATTATCTTAATTTATGAAGTCCATATAAAAAATAATTTATTTTGTCATCTCAATTTTTTTTAATAATAAATTTTTGAGTGATTTCATTGATACAAATGAAAAGTTGAGTGACTTTACAGATATAGATGTCTAACTTAAGTGATTTTATTGATATAAAATAAAGTTTAATGATTTTACTAGATAAACTTTCAAAGTTGAGTGACTTGTTGAGATATTAACTCTAGATATTTGTGTGGTTAGATTGTTACTAAATATAAAAAAGATAGGGTAATGCTAAATGGCCAGAATTTGGCCAGAAATTTGAAAAGTCTATAATATCCTTTTTATTTTAAAATAAACTTATCTTTTTTCCATTTTTTAATTAAAAGGTATTAAAGTTAAAAGGGTAAAAATGTTCAAAAAAGTAAAATAACATAGTGTGAAATATGTTATTTTACCATTCTGGCCAAAACGATTTTTCCAAAAAGATAATTATTCCCTCCGTCCTAATAGACATTTTAAAGTTAAAATGTTACTCTGTTACTATATATATAATGTATTCTTTTTGGGACTGACTAAAAATAAAAGTATTTATTAGTCATATAAAGTGGATAGATGGCGCATAATTTTTTGAAATTTTGATTTCACTAAAAGTGAGAAAATACTTAAATTATCCACTTTGTTGTTCTTATTAGGGGTGTACAAAACCGAACCGAAAATCGAACCAAACCACAAACCGAGTCAACCCGGAAAAAAAATCCTACTAGTGGTTTGGTTTGACTTGATTTGGTTTTGCAAAAAAAAAATCCGACTATATTTGGGTTGGTTTGGTTTTAACTAAAAAAAACCAACCCGAGACCAAACCAACCCGACATTATATATATAATTTTAAAATTTTATTTTATACATAAAAATATTTACTTTGATGTAATTTTTAAATATTTCTTATACTTTTTCATAGTTTTTATCTTTTAATATATTATTTCAAGTTTGAAACTTAGAATTATGAATGAGCCAATAAAGATTATAGTCCACAGATGTTGGTAATTATAATAAAGCTTAAACAAAATCAAATTATTACTAATGCAAAAAGAAAATCAATTCAACACTAAGAATGACAATAATATTGAATATTTGTTCTTTAGTTTTACATTGGTTTAGACAATTAAAATACATAATCTAATTTTAATTTCCTTTAATATTTAGTCATGTAACTAATACTTATTAAACTTAATTTTAGCATGATTTAGTACTTTTAAATTATGATCATTTTCATTATGACTTGTTAA
>JAJOOO010033175.1:0-19253 GCA_029582685.1 Solanum piurae
GTTATTGTTGATATCCCAAAATACTTTTTTTGTAAATAGTTTAACCATGGTTAAAAACTAACCATGGTGAGAGGTTTAAACTAACCCCCCTCCCCCCCAAGTACAAACAAAATACAAATAAATAGACCATGCCAAAAGCCAAACCTGAAAAATGTACTCTACTTAAATTCAGGAAAAACAAAACCTTTTTCTTTCTCCTCTCTTTGCCGAAGAAATGGTTTTTTACTTTACCAGCCAACAAATTTCTCTAGGGTTTTCGAAATTCTGAATTGATCAATACTCTCTATAGCTTCAAACGGAAGAAAGATTGTTTTTTTTGACAACGATTTACTCTATTCGGTTCAACATTGCTTCGTTTTTGTAGGTATACTTCATTTAATCAAATGCTTCGTTGTTTTTATGCATGGTTGCATTCAGATTGCTGCAACTGATTTCTGCATTTCCGTTTATGAGGAAGATGATTTCTGGATCGATTTATGTGTACTTACATGTTGTATATATGTATCTCTGTGTTTGTGTGTTTTTGTGTGCAATTTTAGAAATAGCCCTTGTTTTAGTTCTTTTAAGCGGTGGTGAGTGTAGATGACTTTGGAATTTGAGGGTTTAGTTATCTTGCTGAATTAATGTTGATTGAAGGCTTTGAAACTTTTATATGGATTCCTCTAATTAATGAGTACATTTTTAAAGTCTATCTGAGTTGAGTACTTTTGGTTTTTGAAGCTTTGATTGTGGGATTCTGTTCTAGATTCTGTGGTGAATGTTTTTACAAAGAAGGGAAAAATTGCCATTTTTGAAGTGTAGGATCTGAAATTCTGTAACGTCTGTATAAGGAAGTAGAATTTCAGAGTCATAAAAGGAAGCTTGTGTTTTTTGTCTGAAAAAAATGGATCACATGAAAAATCTGAATAAATGAACTTTATTAGTACATATGGTACTTTGACGGTGGAATGAGCATGAAGAGATGTATTTGTGGTTTCATAACCTATTCAGTTACTATTTATGTGCTTAGAGAAACTTGAATGATATTCAGAATTGCTTTTCACGCCATTGTAATTTAAGTTTTCAAAAGGTCGGTAATTCAGCTTATTAGTTTCCCATGATTGTTTGACCAGTTTCCTTTAGATTTCGGCACATGATGCATGGGTTCTTGTTTGTGCTTTTTGGTGTTTATGGAAATCGTACAGTGCATTAATTCATGATATCCATGAAAAATGTAATCAAACCTATAGTTTCACATTCAATCTTGCTTGCTTTTCGTTTTTTAAGTCGTCGTTACTTTGTAGTACTTGTACCCTTTTTTCTTTTATGATATTATATCTGGCTTTCAAGTTTGCAGTTTTTGTGACTTGCATTTTGTAATGATTGTATTATAGGGTTTGAAGAGTCAAAGACAGTTCTTCTCCAGAGTATTTGTGTGAAATAAACTTCACACTATAACCAGGGTGTCGAGTGTTGCTCCATTTGCTGGTTGAATCTGAGGGAGACAATAACATTTGCTCTTTGTGGTCTGCCAAAGTTGTAGGCAAATGGAATGTAACAAAGATGAAGCTGTCCGGGCCAAAGAAATTGCTGAGCAGAAATTAACCGAGAAGAACATTGCTGGAGCTCAAAAATTTGCGTTGAAGGCTCAAAATCTGTTTCCAGGCCTTGATGGTCTTTCTCAGTTCCTGGAAGTGGTCAATGTATATGTTGCTCATGAGAAGAAGACTGATGGTGAAGTGGATTTTTACAGCGTCCTTTCTGTAGAGCCCTCAGCTGATGAAGAAACTATAAGGAAACACTACAGAAGGCTTGCTCTAGCTCTTCACCCTGATAAAAATCATTCTGTTGGGGCAGATGGGGCGTTTAAGATTATATCTGAAGCATGGAACTTGTTGTCTGATAAAAGCAAAAGAATGATGTATGACAGTAAGCGTGCTTTGAGGAATGCATCCATGCAAGCCAACCAGCACGGATTTCGTAATTTCTCCATGAGCCCAGCAAGTGCAAGAAACTCAACAAATGCTAATTTCCAGCCCGCTCCGGTGGCTCCCCAGCCATCAAAAGTTGAGTCATTCTGGACATTGTGCAATCTATGCCAGATACGGTATGAATATTTAAAGGTTCACCGAAACAAAATTATTATGTGCCCCAAATGTCACCAGCCTTTTCATGCAAGGGAGGTAGGTGCTCCTGTGAAAGATCACAGTTCATCTTTTCCATGGCCTTCCCGCCAGCAGCAGCAGGGTACAAACCCTGCTGCTAATGAATCTTCTGCTTCAGGTGTCTCTACAGCATCAAATTCAGTACAAACTGAATATTCTGGCTTTGGCTCAACAGTTAAAGCAAAAACTCAGCAGGATCAAATTTTTAAGAAGAGAGATGCAAATGGTGCGCAACCCTATGCCACTACAGCTAAGCAAGCTGCACACCCTGACCACCCAGCTGGTGGAATCTCGAAGAGAACTCATGCAGAAGCGGCTTCAAGTGCACCGAACCCAGCTTTTCTGAAGAAAAGCAATCCATTCTTGAAAACTGATGCAGGTTTTGTTCCTGATTCAGTTTCCTCTAGTTCAAAAGCTGACAGGCTAATAAAAAAGAGACGCACAGCTGAGTTGAAGTCTAAATTTAAAGGTGCAGGAATGATAAATGATATGCCTGCAAAAGGTGAATCTAGCCAAGGAAACATACATGGAAATGAGAATGGTGTTTTGAGAGCTGAGAAGGTTGCTGCTGTGGGAAGTAACAAACCTAGGAATTCCACGGAGTTATCCAATTTAGAAATTCGCAATATGCTGATGAAAAAGGCAAGGATGGAGATCAACAAGAAGCTGAAAGAATGGAGCACAACTGCTGCTTCTCGAACTTCATCTAAGAAGGAAAAAGAGGTAGAAATGAAGAAGCAAATTATCAAAAATGATCTGAGAAGGAATAAAACTGCTCATGATGTTGTGGTGGATTCCAAAATATTACGCAAGCAGGAAAATTTGCCTGTCTTTAGTGCTCCTACTGACTTAGAATCAGAAGCTAAGTCAATGACTGTTCCGGATCCGGACTTCCATAATTTTGACAAGGATAGAACGGAACAATCTTTTCATGATAAACAAGTGTGGGCTGCTTATGATAATGATGATGGCATGACACGGTATTATGCTTTGATTCACAAAGTGATATCTAGAAAGCCATTTAAAGTGCAATTGAGCTGGCTGAACTCCAGAAACACCACTGAACTCGGCCCAATGAATTGGATTGGTTCAGGTTTCCTCAAGACCTGTGGAAATTTCAGGATAGGCAAGCATGAAGTCAATAAGACGCTCAATTCTTTCTCCCACAAGGTCAAGTGGGTGAAAGGGGCGGGAGGTGTCATTCAAATTTTCCCCAGAAAGGGGGATGTTTGGGCGCTGTACAGGCATTGGTCTCCTCAATGGAATGAGCTTACTCCTGATGATCTGATACACAATTATGATATGGTGGAAGTGCTTGGCGACTACACTGAGAAGGAAGGTGTCACAGTTGCTCCATTAGTCAAAGTAGCTGGTTTTACGTCAGTATTCCGTCAGCATTTGGACCCTAAATATCTTCTCCATATTCCAAGGGAAGAGATGTTTCGCTTCTCTCATCAGGTCCCTTCATATTTGCTCACAGACCAAGAAGCTCCAAATGCTCCCACTGGTTGCTGGGAGTTGGATCCTGCGGCCCTGCCCTTAGAATTTCTTAGAGTCATGACAGACACTGAAATAGAGGCTCGTGGAAAAGTTGAAGATACTTCAAAGTTGGAAAGGACATGTGGTGAAAGCAAAGAGAAGGAGAAGTCCTATGTGGTTGGTGACAACAGTGCGACAAAGGGCGAAGAGACTCCCAGAGATTCCATGAGTGTTGTCAAACAACCCATGGTGACATATTCAAGAAAGAAGAAGGAGAAGGCAGAAGCAAGTACCATTGAAACCAAGAGAGAGAAAAGCTGGGTTGCTGCTAAAGGCTTCTAGCCAATGATCAAGTAATTTTGGTGCTTTCTGTAGTTTCATCTCGAACCTCCTTGTTTGATTGCTAATGATAGAGTAGTAGCATTTGGCCTTGATTTTTTGTGCTTCTATAGGTTTACTAGATCAAGAAAGAGCTATACTGTAAAAAACCTGAATCATACTGTATATTTCAAGTTTTTTTCTTAAGTAACTTCTGGATAATAAATTTTCTTAACCATCTTATGTTTACAATTGTTTTCCTTTTCCTGTTTCTTTTTTAGTGTATTTAATGGGCTATGGGAGCTGTTCTTGTGAAGGTGCACTACAGGGATCTCAAACCACTTTCAACAGAGTGTTAATCATTTCTCCGTTTTTGCCATAGTCCAAATGATTTCTTTTCTTTTGTCTTTCTTCCTATTTTATAACTTCAGCTTCTTAGCTTTTCTTATTTCTGGTTCTTATATTGCTGCATTGTGCATAGAGCTAGCCCATAAATCAACCACTTTTGCATGCAAACTCATTACTGAATCCAGAGATCGTTTACCTGTATATAGAAGTGTGATTCCTGTAAGTCTATAAGTTGTGTAATTCAGTAGTTCTTGTTACTTGCTTATCGTCTATGAATTTGAAGTGCGATATTGGTAGAAATAGAGCCCACTGGCCATTTTTCGGCTTTGTTTTTTTAAAAATAGTCATTTTCTAATCCTGAAGTTTGACGTATGAATTTATCATGGGCTTAGGAAGAAATGACTTTCAAAATGGGATCACTGCATACCGTGGAAGAAAATCCTGCCATAAAAAAAATTTGACTATTTAATTTTTTTCTTGAAAGACTTGAATATTAAATAAAAGTGTCATTGCAACTCCATTAATTGAAGTAATAATTTGGGAGTTATTCTCCATCAACTTGCTTCTTTAGTTGACCCAATTATTCTCCTTTCCTGAACTTTGAGCCATGACGTACATATGGCACAAATATTGTGCCAAAAGCAGTTAAAGAATCATTTAATTCAGAAAGAAATCCAAATATTGCTCATGAGCGTGTGTGTATTATATGTATATAAACATATGGAGTAATTCATAGGATTCATCTACTTGACGTTGACGGATACACAAGGGCAGGCATATAGGCAGAGTATATAGGAAAGAACATGATGTAACACACATATTGAAAGGTTTTTGATAAACGTTTATCATTTTCTCGTAATCAGCTTATAAAAGTTTTGTTGTCCCTGCTTTATTTTTTGGGTGTAACAATAGATTATATGGTCCTAAGGTTTTCTTTTTCTTTTTGGAAGTTGAGACTTTGAACATTCCATTTGGGTCTTCAGTGTAACAAGCTTGCAAAATTCAAAGAAAAAAAAATCTCAAGTCTTGAAACATACTTCTTGCAAGAGGACCCCCTTTCATTTCATTGTAATCTGAAAAACATATAAAATGGAAAGAGAGATGAAGAGAAAAGAGAGGGGTCCAAGAAAAAGCTCATAAATATGAAGTTTGAAGATAAAAGGGCTTCATGTTCAAAGATATTTCTTAGAAGCTTTAAATTTTGGTTGTTTCTTATATATGTAGTAAGTGTAAGAATCCACACGATACATGAACGATGTTAAAGAATATCGATCGTAGTTAATTAAATTGTAGTCTGACTCATTTGAGCATATTCTTTTTGTAAAATTTCAATTGTTTCTCTATACTAATAATCAGTGGATCCGTCTGGATTGGGAGATTCAATGTGCCTCCAGGTTCTTAGAATGTATTTTTCTTGTTTTGGCACAGCTTGATCATGTCTATCATTTCTATTTCAAGGAATTTCTGTAGGTGATGATTTGGACCTCTTGCATATTTTCAATTCATCCAGTATCTTGTTGTAATTTGCAATGGTGAACTCTCTTGGGAAGTCTCTATTAAAGCCGTCAAATGATTGAGTTGAACCTGATTTTTTCTTGTTCTATCCCTGAATTTTCTATACAAGGTACGGTTCGAGTTGTTATGGCATTGCAGCCTGGCAGGTACCAGCTTGGAATTAGATGGGTGGGTAAAGCGAGTATTATTTTTATGTTTGATGAAGTATACCAAGTCTGTTTTCTTTTGTGTAGATGATGAAGCAAAGCAAGCCTGTTTTCTTTTGTGCAGATTTTGCTTTGCTTTTATTTGCAAGTCTTCCCATCAGATTGCATACCCTCTACATGTTGAAGCTTTACCCAGACTTCTGTCATATGAAGTTTCTCATGGGCACCCTTAATTCTTGTGTTAATAGTGCGGTCTGTGGTCATCCGATTCCGGAAACTCTTTGATTTCAACTAGCGCATTTATCGTTCTGGAATCTGTAGTCACAATAGTACTGTTGAATTTTGCTGCCTGGATGAACATGATAAACGTTCCTACTTTGTTTTTTTCTGTTGTTTATCAAGGATTGGTTTTCTTAACATAATGGAATAGGCAGTGCCATTGTGGTAATACAATTATAAATTGATTTTGTCTCCAGTTACAAGGTTATCATGATCGTTCTTTCAAGGTCGTTTTGGTGCTCCCTTCATGCAGATTGTCAACTTCTAGAATAGGATGATTGGCTCTCTCTTATTCTTCACGTTGGGTCATTTCGTATGGGGAGATGAGGTTCCTCCGAACTTTGCACTCATTACTAAGCCTTTCTTTCTGTGCTTGCAGTCGCAGGAACTTATATGTGAAGATGGTTTACTTTTTTTTTTTTGGTCACACTGAAGTATGAACTGCAGTTATTTCGTCAAGATGCTTATGTTCTTTGATCCCAGGCACGAAGTTGTCAGGGACTGTGGGGGATTGCTAATGTCTAAGCTGCTTTTATCTGTGAAGTTGTGGTACTGCTACTTTTGCCTGCGTTCCTTTATCTATCACTCTTAGATTGATTTAACTTATGATTCAGGAGTAGAACACATGGAAAGTTGATTGATGTTATTGGAAGTGGATATGCACCTCTAGTTACAAGCTCTCAGAAAAGTTACATATGCTGATTTATAAAAGGAACAATTTAGAAGTCTTATCTGTTGGCCGGTCTGATAATTTTGGAAGTCTCATCTGTTGGTCTGACTTAGGGATGTCAATTGGAAGATGGTAATAGGGAGTACTTGCAGGGACAATTCCTGTTGTCTTCCATTTCCCCTGGTAGTGATTCGGAGCTTAACATTTTTGTTTTCCTTCGGTGTCTAGTTTGTTATGTCTTCCTTCTTGGGGGTTGTGATGTGATTTTTCCTCTACATTGTGGGATATAGGTTATCCATTTGCAATTGGATCAATTGGTTTAGTGGAATCGTTTGGGTACTCAAGCATGAGTTCAGGTGTTGAAAAGTTATAAGTGTTACTTCCGGAGAGAGGTTTAGTCGTGTGATTATTTCTGTTCTGCTTGATAATTATAGATGTGATTGGTGAAGGTATGGAATTTCACACTGCTTGATCACATTTGGAGTTCTTTTTGGAGTCGGTCATGGAGGATAATTTGTGATTATTTCTATTCTGCTTGATAATTATAGATATGATTGGTGAAGATATGAAATTTGGCACGGCTTGATCGCATTTGATTTTATTTTTGGGGTTTCTCAAGTACATTCAGTTCATAGGATTTTACATGCTGCTTAATCTTTTTTTTTTTTTTTGAAAATAATCTACCAATGTTTGTATTGATTTTACTGTTTCTCTCTCTTATGTGGGGTTCCTTCCCAGGTGTGGTCTGAGTTGTTATGGATATGGATGCAGGTGGGCATCTCGGTTTTCGAATGCAGTTGCTCATGGAACCTTTTAGTGTCCATAGGTTCAATATTTATTGGAGCTTCCCCGAGACTGACGGCATTTGAAGTCACCTTGATTGGGTACTAAAAAGTTTCTTCATCGAATCATAGTGCTGCTTTACTTTCCTCCAGAAGTTCTTCAAATTCATATGAGCTTTTATCGATCACGACTCTGTAGTTGTTGAAGTCAGATGCAATAATGCTGTAGCTACTTTTAGTCTTTCTGTTGTTTATCATGGCTTGATTTTTGATGAATAAAGTGCACGTGGGTCTAATGAATTTAGTTACTGCAATTTGTCTTTGATTTTACTACAAAATCAGGTGATTCTCTCTCTGGTCTCTTTATGTAATTATTTCCTAGATGGCATAATAAGGAGCTCTGAGAATCTCAGACTAGTAACTTTTGCTTCCTTTATGGTCAGATCTTGTCAGCGTATAGGAAAGGAGGTTTCTTTCTTTAGTCTCTTTACGTCTGATGATTTTCTGGTTGATTAGGTTGTGCGAACTTCAGTATCTATAACTGGACCAAGTCTGTAGTTCACTGTTTCTTTCTACTTCTGGGATTGCCCTGTCATGTTTTTCTCTCGTCTTACAAGGTATGGTTTACCCATTTTGCAGTCTTCCAATCAGCTGGTCCAGCTTGCCCTTTTGGAAAGGGAGATTCAAGCATGAATCAGGTTTCGGGAGTTTCAAGTGGTGTGAAGGTTCAATCATGTGATCTCGTGTGGAATCCCTAGATTCAATCATGGATGTGTTTCTGACTTCGACCTCTTTCAGTACTTTAACTTATATGGTCTTGTAATTTTGATTTGAGATAGTGACGTCACATATTTGGCTGTGGGACAAGGATTGGATCATTGTTTATTTACACTTGGTGATCATCTAATTAATGAGTCTGAGAAGCTTACCTTGTGTTCTTTTCAGGTTATGTTACAGCTTGTTAGCCCAATGGTGGAAATAGAAACAGTATCGAACGAAAGTTGGTTGACTCTCCACACAGTAAAAGCATTTCATTTGGATATTTGAGTGAGTAGAAATGGTGCTTTTGAGTTTGAGTAAAAGCACTTCCCTTAATACAAGTATTAACATTGTCCAAATACTTTGGGTTTCATATATTTTTCAAGAATTGCTCAAGAACACTGAAGAGGAAGAATTTCTAGCTAGGGTTTCTTCAAAAGGTAATTTCTAGCCTTTTCCTTTAACTATGATGAACATATTTGTATTATGAAGGCATTTTAGAAGTTGAAAATAGTAGCATTTGGGTAAGAAGATAATGAATAGTAAATTAGAGCTAGGGAATGAGTACTTCAATAATTATTTTAATGACCTCGAGAGCTTGAGAATACTATTTATTGAATTACTAAACTCAGTTTATGAAAGGAATGAGAATTTGGATCGAATGGAGGATTGTAGCCATTGTATGGACTTGAATTGAGTTGAGCTCACATTTAATTTGAGCGTGTTTAGGAAAGCTAATAGAGGTAAGTTTAGATGTACCTTCCCTTAAGATCAATTGACGAATTCAATGTATTCTAAAGTTGCTTAATGTTGGTTTGGATTCATTGGAGTGATCGAACCTTACCATCTATGATTTTAACATTATAAATGTTTTGTGTTATCTTATGGTATTGTATGCGCATATATTGCATTGTTAGTCATTTTATGAATTTTATCCCGTGAAAGCACTATGGGTCATACAATAAAGAAAAAATATTTCGCGAGAACCATAGTCATTATCGCTTATGTGTATCATATATTGTCTATAGAGACACCTTATTGTAAAATTTCCCCACAATATCCGGTGAAGTGGTCTCGTGACCAGGCGATGGTCATATATACCACATAAATAGTATTTTCAATTTGATATTCAAAAAACAGAAAAGGAAGTTAGTTGATGGTATCTGAATATTTGTTTTTGCACCTTCACCAAAAAACCAATCTAAGTATTTTCACCTTCACCAAAAAACCAAGAACCTAAATGTTCAACACTAATATTTTTTCCTTATAGTTGCGTTCTTTTAGTAAGAAAGTCAAAGTTAACTAAATCTAAAATAGATTTTAGATATTATTAAGAAGTCACATATGAATTTCTATCTATTCAAGGAAGTATAATTATAGTCTGAAATTCAGAACTTTCCTTGGGGTGTGATTTGAAAGACCGAAAAAATTATAAGGAAGAAATTTAGTAAGGAAAATTACGGTTAATGTATATAGCCCAACTCTAAACATGGTTAAAATCATATATGAATCATTAAAACTTTACACCAAATTCATAATCATCAACTCAATGCTAACTTCATTGTCGTTAAGTTAGTTGAAAAAGTTAAGATAAATAAAAACTAAGGACTTCATTCTGGAAAAAGGATGAAACGAAAAACCTCATAAATAGAAAAAAAATAGAAAAGGAAGTTAGTAGATGGTGACAAATATTAGTATTTGCACCTTCACCCAAAAACCAAGAATCAAAATCTTCGACACTAAATTATTTTCCTTATTTACTTGCGTTCTTTTAATAAGAAAGTAAAAGTTAACTTTCATAAAAAAAGAAAGGAAAAGTTAACTAAATTTGAATATTTTTTAGATATTCTGATGAAGTCAAATATGAATTCCTATCTATTCAAGAAAGTATAATTTATCGTCAGAAAATTCAAAAAAATTCTCAGGATGGAATTTAAAAGATCGAAGAATGTAAAAGGAAGAAAATTTAGCAAGGAAAATTATAGTTAATGTATATAGCCCAACTATCGGTTCAGCAGTAGCAAAACTTGGCTAAATCATATTTGTCATTAAAACTTTATGCCAGATTCTTAAGCATCGACTTCATTGTTAGTATGTTAATTGAAAAAGTTAGAGTAAATGAAAACTAAGGAATTCATTCTTGAAAAAGAAGGAAAAAGAAAAACTTCATAAATAGTACTTTCAATTTATATTCAAAAAAAGGAAACAGCTCGTAAATGGTGGGTGATCTGAATATTAGTATTTGTACCTTAACCAAAAAATAAAGAATCAAAATCTTCAAACTGAATATTTTTTCTTATTTACTTGCATTCTTATGGTCAGAAAGTCAAAGTTATCTAAAACTGAAATATATTTTAGATATTAAGCTGAAGTCAAATATAAATTCTTATCTAGTCAAGGAAGTACCATTATAGTTAGAAATTCAAACTAATCTCAAAATGTAATTTAGAATACAAGACAAAAAGAAAACATAATGAAGAAAATTTAGCAAGGAAAATTACAATTAATGTGTATAGCCAAAATAATATTTTGGAAAATTTAATAAAGTATTATTAAATATGAACCATGGTATGGGTTTAACCTCTACTAAATCCCTCCTCCAACTATAAAAGGTGAAAATAAAGGGCTAGGCCAAACATGAAAAAAGCACTTCACATTTAGGAAAACAAAGCCTTTTCTCCCCTTTTTTCTCTCTTTTTGAAACTTTATGCACCAAAACTGCAGATTCCTCTCGGGTTTGATCAACACTCTGAATAGCTAGATGCAAAATAAAGATATTTTTTTGGGTGGAAATTCAACAACTAGTCACTCTATACAGTTCACTTTTCCTTCCTTTTACAGGTAAACTATATTTAATCAAGTTTCATGCATGGCTTCATACAACTTGTTGTAACTATTTTCTACCGTTGTTCTTGTGAAGTACATGTTATATATATGTATGTGTATATGTGTATCTATGTGATTATGTATATAACCCTTTCTTTTTTCTTTTTATCTGTGTTGCTAAATGACTTTGGAATTCGAGGATTTTGTTATCTTGCTGAATTATGCATGTCGAATACTTTTGGGTTTTGAAGCTTTGATTATGAGATTCTGTTCTAGATTTTGTGGTGAATGTTTTTACAAATGATAAAAAGTGTCATTTTTTGAGGCATCTGATATGAAATTTTGAAACTTCTATAATCATAAAATGGTATCTACTACTTTTCAGTTTTGAATGATTTAAGAATGAAGATTTAGGATGTCTCTCTGAGTTGTCGAATCTTTCTTTAGTTTTGGAGAAAATAATTTACATAGAGATTTTTTTTTTTTTACAAAGCAATTAATATAGAGAATTTTTGGAGAAGGGTGATGATAGACGTTATTGCAAGTTCCTCTCTGTTATATCAATACCCGTCTTCTTACTAATTAGGTTCAATTTCAGAATCTTTCATGAGTTCTTGTTTTTGCTTTTCTGATGTTTGTGGAAATCGTATAGTGCATTAATTCATGACATCCATGGGAAATATAATCAAACCTATAGTTTCACACTCAATCCTCCTTTTTTCTTTTATGGTACTATTTTTGGCTTTCAAGTTTGTTGTTTTTTTGTAATGTAATGTTTGTTTTCTAGGGTTTGAACAAAATCTAAGACAGTTCACGCAACAACCTGGTAGGCAAAATGGAATGTAACAAAGATGAAGCTGTCCGGGCCAAAGAAATTGCTGAGCAGAAATTAACCGAGAAGGACATTGCTGGAGCTCAAAAATTTGCTTTCAAGGCTCAAAAGATGTATCCAGGCCTTGATGGTCTTTCTCAGTTCCTGGAAGTGGTCAATGTGTATGTTGCTCATGAGAAGAAAACTCGTGGTGAAGTGGATTTTTACGGTATCCTTTCTCTGGAATCCTCAGCTGATGATGAAGCAGTAAGGAAACAATACAAAAGGCTTGCTCTAGCTCTTCACCCTGATAAAAATAAATCTGTTGGGGCAGATGGGGCGTTTAAGATTGTATCTGAAGCATGGAGTGTGTTGTATGATAGATCAAAAAGAATGATGTCTGACAAAAAACGTGCTACGATGAATGATGTTGTCAAAAAACCCATAACGACATATTCAAGAAAGAAGAAGAAGGCAGAAACAAGTACCCATTGAAACCAAGAGAGAAACAAGCTCGGTTGCTGCTGAGGGCTTCGGTTTGATTGCAAATGATAGACTAGTGTAGATGAAGAAGACAATGAAAGAGCTATTCTGTGAAAAAGAACTTGAATTATGTTTTTTTTTTTATGAAGTATGCATTTCCATTAATAAGCATCTAGAGGATGAAGCAAACTAAGTATGTTTTCCTTTGTGTAGATGATTAAGCCGGCTAATATTGCATAACTCTAACCAGTTATAAAGCGACCCCTTACAATTTGACCGAACTGTTTTGTTAGGACTGATTTTCCTCAAGTTCTCGGCACAAAATCTCATCTAGCAAAAATAGAAAAGGAAGTTAGGAGATTGTGTTCTGAAATTTTTAGTATTTGCACCTTTATAGAAAACCAAGAAACAAAATGTTCAATATCACATTTTTTCCCTTATTCACTTGCGTGTTCTTTTAGTAAAAAAGTCAAAATTATAAATTGAAAATAGATTTAATATTACGTTGAAGTCAATATGATCGAATATCTATCTATACAAGGAATTATAATTATAGTCTGGAAGGGTAAGATTTAAAAGACTGAAAAAAATATAAGGAGGAAAATTTAACAAGAAAAATTATTGTTCAGGTATATAACCCAACTCTATGTTCAGCAGTAACAAAACATGGTTATAATCATATATCAATTATTAAAACATAACACCAATAGCTTCATTGTTACTGGTCAGTTGAAAATTTTGAAGAAAACAAAAACTAAGAACTTCATTCTGGAAAAAAAGAGAAAAACGAAAAACCTCATAAATGGTAGGCGCCTAAATAAGTAGTATTTTCAATTTGATATTCTAAAAATAGAAAAGAAAGTTAGTAGATGATAATCTGAATATTAGTATTCGCACCTAATTCACCCAAAACCAAGAATGAAAATCTTCAACGCTAAGAATGGATTGGTTAGATAATGGGGATATATATTGATAACATTCAATGTTTATGTGTTAAGTGCAAGATAAAAATTGTGATTATAATTTACTTTTCCGTTGCATCTTCTTAAGACATGTTTAGGGAAGAAAGAAGCGCAATTTTTGAAGTCTATAAACTAATATTGTCCAAAAACATATACTATAAATGGCAAGAGAGGAACATCAAAGAATAAAAATTTTGATGAAAAATTAAAACTTTGATGAAGAATTGATCAATCAAATATTTGAATGAAAATATTGATACTAAGGAAAAATCACGAGAATAGTCGGAACCAAATTTAGCCCATAAATAAAGTCTAAAATCTAGAAAGCTTCCCTTTCTAATTTATTTCAATCTGCTATATTTTGTAATATAAAATTATATTTGCTAAAGATTAAAAAAGTATTAGAAGTTTTGTAATATTGCGTCTAATTTATTTATGGGTTGTACTTTTCTCATATTTTATTTGTAGGCACTCTTCACTTACTATTAGTAAGATTTTCATTTAATTAGAATAAGCATATGGTGCCCATTCCCTCATTTGCTTACCACACTTGTATTGTACCTCAAGCATCAATATGTATACCTTCATTAGGTTAGGAAATGTGTTATTAGTTTTCTTTCTCCTTGTCTATATAGAACACAACGAGGTAAATTGAAAAGGCAAATTAATTCAACTAATTGTATTCTCTTTTGTAAAATAAAACAAAGTAGAAATAATGCAAAATCTGACTTGTAAACCTAATTGTTCTCATAAAGAAAACAAGAAACATGTCATCGTTATTAATGCTACAGTAACAAATATTTTCTATATTCATTAGCGTGCTTAAAGGGTTGAACTTAAATCAAAATTTTCAGATCAATTCAAAGACTATAGAAACATCAAGGAGCTAGTGTGATTTATTTTTTTTTAATTTGAGAAGATTAACAATGATAACTATCCAATCTATATATGTGACTGAAGATCGAATGAACTAGGTTCATATATGTAATAACAAGTCATTAGTTTATTATGTATTCATTATTAAACTATAGCGTCCCTCCTATGAGATGTGAACATAGTGTTAAACCGCAAAGTGAGGTTAAGTTAAACGCTTAATTTAATTCATATCTTTTATATACATTTGATGATTGACCTATATGAGTGTGGAGCGATACCGCTCCTATCAAATAATGACATTTTTTAAAACACTAATGAATATCAGGATACATGAATGACCTTGGTAGCACAAAAATCGCTACAACGACAATGATTGTGTGAGTATAATGTGATATAATAAAACTCTGAGTTTATAAAAGAATTCTTAGTTCATAAAGTTCTAAACTTCACCAATTGTTTTATAAAATTAATCTTGTTTTATCAAAGTATGGTTCATAGTCTACCAGACATCAAATTTGAAGCGTGGTACATATGTGAAAGCCCAATTATATTAAACTTTTTATTTTTTTCTATTCATTATTGTTCTTTTTGGGATATATGGAGGATTGTAGGATTTTTTTTATTAATATAACTCAAAAAGAATTATTTTAGTTAATGTTCAGGTTCATTCTTTAATACCTTATTGACTAGAATTAACTAGAATTTAATAAGAAGATTATCTTACAATTTTATTGTTACACATGAATAAATTGTAGCAAATAATTCCATTAATAGGCTTGAATGTAGATTTAGAAACTTCTAGGTTCATTCATTTAATATGATTTAGAAAATTTATAATTAGATTTATTTTTCTCTCTATATATAGAGAACGCCCAGTTGTGTATATGTATCAATCTTCCATTTCTCTCTATGTCTGAGCTTGTAAACAAAGAAAAAATCACCATGGAAAACAACTCTGAGAAATCCACAGTGAATGCAGCTCAATCCGCTGCGTACCCAACGCTGTCGCAGCTTAACGTTGAGAAGAATAAGCAAGAACAACTGAAGATGTTCTGGACAGACCAGCGGAGAGAAATGGAGAACGTTAACGATTTTAAGAACAACCTGCTACTTCCACCTACCCGCATCAAGAAGATCATGAAGACGGACAATGATGTCCAGATGATCGCTGCTGAATCACCCATTTTGCTGGCAAAGGCATGTGAGTTGTTCATTCAAGAACTCACCCTTCGTTCCTGGCTTAATGCTCAGGAAAACCATCGACGTATTGTGAAGAAGGATGACATCACTGATGTGATTATGCAGACTAACAATTTGGATTTCCTTGTTGATGATGCTACTGACGGCTCCACACCAAGTGATGTGTCGTTCTATGTTGCTGGAGGCAGCAATGGACAGGATGGTAATAATCTTGATCATTAAAGATAACGTTCTCATTTCCTTAATTCACACCTATAGGGTTACAAAAAAGCACTAACAACATATTTTTTGTCTATATTGTTTGATAATACAGGTTCTGATGTTTAGTATTCAGCTCGTATTGCTATCTCTGATCGAGCAACAGTATTGGCGAGTCCTCTTCATCACTTTGAGGACAAGTACCTTTATCTTTTTTTTCAATTATTATTTTCAATTTCAGACAGTTGCAGTTAGCATGGGGTTTGTCCTAGCAACTCATATTAGTAATGGCTTTTAGACAGTCATATCAATATAGATTCTGCTTATGTTATTTCTTTCATATATTAGTCTATCTCAGTGTTTTGGGGTTATATATATATATTTCATATTTAGCTTTCGTGTTTATGTTTCAATTTTTTATTGATTTATGTTAATCTTAGTGTCATATCACGCCATGAGGTTAGCTTGGGGTAATTATTTGTGGCTCTAAGCACTATGTCGGGTCTAGGGGTAATCTCGGGGAGTGACATAAGATCCTATGCTTACAGAAGAATTGTGGGTTCATAAAAGTTCTAAACTTCACCAATTATTCTATAAGTTTAATTTTACTTTATCAAGATATAGTTCATTGTCTACGGCACACCAAATAATACTTGAAACCCACCAAATTAAGTTTCTTATTATTATTATTTTTTTGCAATATGTGGATGATTAATTATTGGAAAAAAAGATTTGGATATCTCAAAAAAAATATTAATGTTAGGTTAATTAGTATTTAATATGATAATTATCTAACAATTTTATTTTTACATCACATGAAATTGTAACAAATCTCCATTGATAGGCTTTATGTAGTTTTTTTTTTGATTTCTCGGTGTCCAATACTCACATATTTAGAGCCTAATTAAATTAGAATTCACACTAAAAAGTCTCTCATTGAGGGTAAAACGTTTCCTAAAAAACTTTTATCATGCCTTTATTCTTTGGCCACCTTTACTGGTATTAATCTTCATTATTTTCTATGATCTTATGGGCATTGCAAGCTTTTTAATCCATTCACATCAAATTATTGATTGTTATTGGTTCGATTATCAATTTATCAGTTATTGATTGTTATTGGTTCGATTATCGATTATCGATTTATCAGTTATTGATTGTTATTGGTTTGATTATCAATTTATCAGTTATTAATTGTTATCGGTTCAGTTATAGATTTATGAATTATTGATTGTTAATTATTGATTTGGTTATTGATTTAACCAAATTATTATTAAGAGTCTAAAAGACATCAAATTTGAATTGTTCACATATCTGAAAGCCCATTTATAACAAACTTTTTATTTCTTTATATTCATGATTATTGTTCTTTTTATGATATATGAAGGAAGGTTGAAAAAAATTTATTAGGATAACTCAAAAATAATTACTTTTATTAATGTCTCGGTTCATTCTTTAATACCTTATTGACTAGATTTAACTACTCCCTCCATCCCATATTATAAGTCACCTTTTCTATTTGTACTTGCATTAAGAAATAAGGTAATTTTACCCTTACGCCCTTATTTAATGTTTGCTTATGACAACTTTGTAATAAATGATGAAATGTTATATTTCAAAAATATAAATGCATTTGGATGACTATTTAAATTTTACTTTTTGGAGCCAAATTTTTTTCACCAATTGATCCAAAAAATTTTAAAAACCAAGTTTTTCCCACCTCAATTTTTCTATATATTTTGTGTAAAATGTTTTTTTATATTTTTATATATAAATTCTTAAAGAAAACATGACAACATCACAAAATATTCAAATTCCATTACTTCAAATTGATCTAAATTTTCCTGCTGAATCTGATGTTATTGATAATGCAATTAGACGACAAATGAATTTTAGTTCTAGTTCGACAAATCTTTTTTTTATTTAAATGGTGCATAACTCCTTTATTCTGATCTTGATTTTTCCTCAATTTGGCCTTCACATATTTTGGTTGAGTCTTCTATTTTTACATCCTTTGAACTTTTTGAAATGTCATCTTCCTTGATAAAATTTGTTGAATAAATTATTTTTGAATTTTTTTTCATCTTTTATTTTTAATTTGTTTGTTGATATTTTTTTTCAAAATCAGATTTTATAGAATAAGTAGTGAATAAAGAAAGTAGTTAATTAATGAATGAAGTACTCTCCTAATGAAATTAATTACTTGTAGATTTTCTAGGTTAGTCAAAGTAAACACATTTTCAAGATTAATTAATTAATCAATCAAGGGTATAATGGGTAAAATATGGTAATTTATGCATAAATTTTATAAAATGACATATATTGTGGTCCAACTATTTTTAGAAAGGGGTGACTTATAATATGGGACGGAGAGAGTAGTATTTAATAAGATGATTTTCTTACCTTACATATTAAATTGTAACAAATTTCCATTAATAGTCTTAGCTTGAATGTAGATTTAGAAATGTCCAGGTTCATTCATTTAATTAGATTTAGAAAATTTGTAATTAGATTTATTTTTCTCTATATATGGAGAACGAGCAGTTGTATATATGTATGTCTGAGCTTGTAAACATAGAAAAAATCACCATGGAAAACAACTCTAAGAAATCGGCAGTGAATGCAGTTCAATTTGCTGGGTACCCAATGCTGGAGATGTTCTGAAAATCCCAACGGAGTGAAATGGAGAACGTTAACGATTTCAAGAACAGGCTGCTACTTCCACCAACCCGCATCAAGAAGATCACGAAGAAGGACGAGGATGTCTGAATGGTCGCGGCTGAATCACCTGTTTTACTGGCTAAGGCATGTGAGTTGTTCATTCTGTTGGGTTTTAAAAGGTATGAATGGAAAATGAAGAGTTGCGACTTTTATGAAGAGTTGTGACTTTTATTAAAAGTTGCGACTTTTATGAAAAGTTGTTACTTTTATGAAAAGTTGTGACTTTTATGAAAAGTTGCGACTTTTATGAAAAGTTGTGATCTTTCCGAAAGATTGTGACTTTTCCAAAGGTTTGTGACCTTTCTGGTAAGGAACAATAAGAACCTTTTCACACTACCCTTTGTTTTCTATAAATTGAGGAAATTTCTCTCATTTTAGGAGAACTAATTTCTGGACTTCTTCTTCTACTACTAAATCTAGTATTCTAAGTTTACTTTACTGCCGTTGAGTGGCTCGCTGACACCAGCGTTTTGGGTATCAATATACTGGTGATTGAGATCATTCTATCATGGGAGGACATATTCCAAATCAAACCTCGGATACTAGAGGGGAATAATTTCCTTAAGGGGACACTGTGCATTCAGTAGGCTTGATCATCTTTCTGTTTTTCCAAATTCTGGTATGTGTTACAGATTTTAGATTTGTGAATTAATTTATGTTCTTCTGTTCTTCACTGGTTCATTAAACTATGGTAACTTCGTGTTTCTACAAAGTTTGTTGGAATCAGTAAGATTCTTTA
>JAJOOO010033176.1:0-15641 GCA_029582685.1 Solanum piurae
TTTTTTTTTTTTTTTTTTTTTTTTTTTTTCAAAATGTTTAGTTTTTTTTTTTTTTATATGTATAGTTTTTTTCAAACGTTTAGTTTTATATGCATCATATCAACAACTATGTATTATTATTATTATTATTAGACTTATAACAAATAAGAAAATAATTTATTTTAAAAAAAAAAAAAAAAATAGCCTGCAAGGCGCTGATAGTATGGCTCATGGGCGACTGAGCCTTACAAGGCTAAAAGGTTGTTGCACCTTGTAAGACTCATAGAATTTCGTGCCTCGATTTAGAAAACCTGATTTAGATGCCGTTACAAATTGTTGCCCTTTTGATTACATAATTAATTGAGTTGCCCTTTTGAAATTTTCAAAAAAAATTGTTGCCCTTTTAGTTCCGGACTCCTTTATTCTCTATATTTGTAGGATAGAATATAGAATCCTCTCCATTCTCTATATTGAATAGTAGTTCTCTATTTCACCTCTCCATTTCACTTTTTAATTAATTATTATTTCTATTATATTATTAATAAGTCTTTATTATGTGTAGTTATTTTCTCATTTAATATAACATCTAAAAATATATTATTGACAAGTTACTATTTTCACTCGAATTAATAATTTTCATTTTATTTTTTTTGAAAAAAATATTGTCACTTTAAATATGTAATTTAATATTATTTATATTATATAAAACTATTAATTAAGTTTTTATTATTTGTAATTATTTTCTAAGTAATATAACATCTAAAAACATATTATTGATAAATATACTACTTCTATCTTGAATTAATAAATTTTCTAATTTAATTTTTAATTTTTTTTGTCACTTTAATTATGTAATTAAAAATTATAATTATTTTTAACTATGAAGAATGTACAAAATTTACATGATAATTCAAGAATGCACAAAATTTACATGATAATTCAAACTATCTACTTTTATATTATAGTAATAAATTATTAAACTACAATTTTTAATGAATAGTTCAAAATGGATAGGGGAAGTAAACTACAACGCGAAATAATTGAATGAAATTATTAATTTAAATATTTTTTAGCTATACATAAATAAAATAACCTAAACTAGTAGAAGAGAGAGAGAGTATAGGTCTAAAGAGTCCCGCCCAAATTGAAGAGGTAAAAAAAATACCGTAATTTTTGGAGGAGTAAAGAGAAAGAGGAGTAAAAAGAAGATTCTAGATCAACAATGGATGAGTAAAGAGAAAGAGGAGTAAAGAAGATTCTAGAATAAAATTCAAATCAGTTTCAAAAGTCCCGTCCAAATCTTTTAACTCTTTATATATTTCATTCTTCATTCACTCACTGATTTCATTCTTCATTCACTCACTGATTTCATTCTTCATTAAAAAAAAATTCAAATTCATCATGGTTGATGGTAAATCTACAAAGATTTGTCTGTAAAAATTATAGAAATATTCTGAAATCAAGGTTGAAATGGAACAGATCAAGGTTGAAATAGAGCAAATCGAAGGCTCATCCTCCTCTGCTAAGACGCTAAGACTGCTAAGAGAAAGGTCTCCAAGGTTGAAATCGAGCAGATCGAAGTGTCATGTCGCCACTTTGCCAGTCGAATTTTGCATCCGAATAGGGGAGGAAGAATCTAGAAATGTGGAGAGGCTTATGGAGAACTCTAGAACCCTTAGATATTTTCAAGAAAGCTTTCGAATTCTCTAGCACAGATATCTGCATTAGTTCTCACTAGCACAGATATCTGCATTAGTTCTCACTAAGTATATAGAAAGAAATCATCTAACATGTGCAATTATAGGGCAATTCTGCTCATAAACGCTTAAGGATATAGGAAGAGATCATGTATTTTTTAAGCAATAGTTCCATTTCTTTTCCCAAATCGAAAAATCACTTAACCTAGCTAAACCAATTCATGAACAAACAAGTATATTTTTGGTATATTTAAGTAGCGATTATAATTATTGTTGACGAGCGGCCAAATATGTAAGTACTATTCAAGCATCTAGACCGAGTGAGGTGGATACTGGATTCAGTTGATTTGGACCAAATTGCTTCAAATGATATATGGGGTCCAAGGAATCTACATTTTTTTTTTGGTATTGCCCTTACCTTACTATTGTGGCTCAAGTTAATGGACTTGATTTCAAGAACCTTATTTAAGTCGTAGCTAAAGTTTCTCATTTTTGCAAGTTTAGTCGCTTTT
The DNA here is from genome assembly GCA_029582685.1 of Solanum piurae. Lineage (NCBI taxonomy): Eukaryota > Viridiplantae > Streptophyta > Magnoliopsida > Solanales > Solanaceae > Solanum > Solanum piurae. Next base: position 2,189 of record JAJOOO010033176.1, read on the forward strand.
AAATCTACTTTACATGTGCGATGAAGTTCAAATATACCTGTATGCTGTTTGACTTGTTTTGCCCAACTTCACACAACTTGGAAGGAAGCAAGCAATTTCGACCACTTTTACATGAATTTCAGGTCATATATGATTGAATTTTTGGCCATAATATAATTGGACTTCAACCATTTTACATAAATTTCATACGTTTATATCTGCAGTATTGCATATAACTAAGTGCAGTTGCTACAGAAACTGGTAAGCTTTCATCTGTATTTGTTTATCCAAAAGAAGATGCCCTTGATTACTTCGATGACATGCTTAAGATTAGGGGTATCAAATAAATGACTCGGGATGAATTTGAGAATGTCAAAATGTGTTGAGTTAATAAATGGATAGATCATTGACTTGCTTAAATGTTATTTGGATTAAAGCAAATTGAATTGAAATGAGCTAAAAATCCGATAATAATAAGTTAATAACTAGACATACATTATTATCATATATACTAGATTTACCTCTACTTTCAAACAATTATATTATATCATATATTTTAAAAGATATACTTCCTCTGTCCCAATTTATATGACTTACTTTCCTTTTAAGTCAGTCCCAAAAAGAATGATACATTTCTATATTAAGTAACAATTTCACTATAAAATGTCTACTTTACCCTTAATGAAATGATTTACAGCCACACAAATTTCTATCATTCATTTTGGATCACAAGTTTTAAGATTCTTCATTTCTTTCTTAAACTCCATGCCGAGTCAAACTACATCACATAAAATGGGACGGAGGAAGTAATTAAATACGCACATCCCTTAAAACTATGATTGATTAATTATCTTTATATTTAAATACCAGAATGAATAGTCGAAATTAACATTAATTTCTTTCTCTCTCATAATCCGTTCCATTCAGCCAATAGTATCTCTCCTCCCCCAACCCTCAACAGCCTCCACGCTCACACGAGCAAAGAGGCCAGCGCCGTCAACAATTTCAATGTCCGTATGAACAAAAAATCCAGCAAGAATGGAGAAAAGTTGAGCATATCCATTAAAAAGTATAATATGCTTACTTATTCATCCTTCTTTCACAATTTTGCACTTTTACTATCACCTCTCTTTGTAGAGTATGCTCCTTATAGACTATTCTGGTTGAAAATTTGAAAATTTTGATCTGCTACATCTCACAAAAAATTTCTTTGGGGAGTTCTCAATTTACTCATAATAAAGGTACATCTAAAACTAAGAAACGGAGAGAATCAATCTTGAAATTATGAAATTGAGCCTTTTCGATTGGATACCAGATACATAAAAAACAGTTTAGAGACATAAAATAGACAGATCACATACATAGAACAACTGTTTAGATACACAAAATGGACAGTTCAAATACATCTCATCGTTAAGTGCATTTGTCTATCGTGATGACGCGGTTGAGTGTTCATTTGATCCATCGTGAGCAAAAGCAAAAAGTATGAAGTACAAGAGATACACAAAAGAAACTATATCAGATTCGTAGGAGAATAGTTCAGATATATAGAATGAACAAATTAGATACATCTAATCATTAACTATATATCAGATACATAAAATAATAATTTAAATACATAGAATGAACATATCAGATGCACATAAATTTGATTTTTTGAAATTTTCTGATTTTCTCCTTAATTTATGTCTTTCATTTACATTCCTTATTTAAATAACTTAATTATATGTATTTAATTAATATATATCTGAGATTTATGTATCTAAATGAGGCAGATACATGTATCCAAGGTGCGAATTATGGTAGGATTAGTAATATTGCAAACTCACGGGAAAAGAGATAATTAGCTTCTAAACTAGTGAGATTTGTGTTGTTTACTCATAATTCAATTCGTTCAATTCTTACTATGTTTTGAATTCAAATTTTATTTTCTTATAGTTTGTTTGAGTATCTAATAAAACATTTCGTTGTATATCAAAACTATTTTTTTTAAAAAACATATCAAACTAGAAAGTCTTTTTTTTAGAAAAAAAAAATTAGACAAAAAATTCCGGATTAATCTGAATTGCATATCTGCGCAATTTTAAAATCGGCTGAACTGAGCCGATCAAAATGAGCCAAATTAATAAAAATAATTGGTTTACTAATCCGTGCAAACGTAAACGGATTGAACGGGTCATGAATTTATTGTCTGATTCTGACTCCCTTACTTTAGATGCAATCCCTCTACTTACGCCATACTTCAACCTCTTGCAGGCAGAGTTCGAATCAATGATTAAAAGTTTTATTGATTTAAAATTCTAACTATTTTCATTTACTAGATTTTAAATTAATAATTATTACTCCCTCTGTCCTAATTTATGTGACACATTTCGTTTTTTGAGAGTCAAACAGTTTAAGTTTGACCGAGAATTTGCTTATGGAATCTTCAAATTTTTTAAAATGAAATTTATATATTTGTAAACTACATAAAAAGTTCTATAAGTCTCAATAATTGATAATTCAAAATAATTAAAAGATATATGAAAAAATTACGGTCAAAGATAGATTTGTTTGAATCTCGAAATCTGAAATGTGTCATATAAATTGGGACAGAGGGAGTACATATTAAATCTTCAAAAACAATCAACCAAATTATTCCATTGCTATATAGCCTATATACAACATCCAAATATATATACACAAATTTCGTTTCCTCGAAAATATGTATTTCAAATACTAGTAAATAGCTAAATCCGCCTAAGCAAGCAAAATTATGATAACGTACATTCCCATTTACAGCTCGAGCATTACCAACAACATCAAACATAATCTAGTTAAGTTCATCCCAGTTGTGTCTGATGAACAGATCATTTAGGTAGGTTCACGAGGACGGGCTGCCCAGAGTGAACTCAGAGCACGAAGACGTTGAACATACTCCCCGAAAGCAAGTAAGCCCCTAGCTGCTTGGTGCGTTGTCAAAATAATAGACATTTGTTGCAGTGCTTGCTGTCGAAGGTGATCCGCCTGTTTACAAATCAAAGCAACAACATTACATTATCACTCAAGAATTTAGTATCATTGTTGAGACAGTTCATTTTGTAATTGCCTTATATATAAGCATATCTGGTGTACGTGTGTTAGACCTTTCTGTAACAATCATTTTCTATACAAACATTTCAGTACAATGACCAAGTTTTCTTTAGAACTCGATTTTCATGTTATGTTATATAGAATGCATAACATCATTTCGATATAATAGAGGTTTGACAGATTATAGAGGTTTCAAACCTTAGCAGATTTTTCGTTGTAATTGAAGGACCATGTGAAGAATCTATACTTAGTTAATGTATACTAGTTGAACATACGCATCAGTTTCTTTCAGGATTACAGTCATCTTTATACTCGATTTTAGACGATATTGAATGACCATTGAACGCGTTGAGATACAGAACGACAATGAAAGTGAGATAAACCTGGTTGACAAAGCTCTCCAATGCTTCTAAATTTTCCATAGAAGAAACCATTTGGGAAGTGTAATTTCCAGCTCCTGTGTTCATATTTAGGATGCTCTGAGCCAGAGTCTGCTGAAGTTTATCCATTCCCTGTGTGAGAGCATCTTCAGCTTGCTGGCAACAGTGTCGCAGATTACACACTTTAATGATTTGCTGATCGGCCAAGGGCTCGAGTTGTGGCATCACCACCTGTGTAAAGTTTGATATACAATTAAAAATCTCGCATTCATAAATGTTTTGCTTTCCATTTGGTGACAAATGAAGTAACATAAACTATATGGTGTCAAATGACCTATACATCAGATAGGATTTATGCCTAGTTCAGGAAATTTATGCATGAAAAACTCTACGAGAAACTTAAAAGCAAATGAAGGTAAAATAGTTCAAAAAAAGCAGTAAAGTGCACCAGGGACTACATTTATGAGTTCTGATGGCTTGAATCCTCCAATCCAGAGGAAAAAACGCTCGACAGAAGTTCTCCACATCCCAGACATTAAGTAAAACACGTCAGCTTTGGCGGCATCAGCTTTCATGCGAAAGAGATTGAAATAGTGGCTTAAGACATTTTCTACTAGCAACTGAAGCTCCATATCGCTTACAGGAGACTGCAAAATACTCCGCAATTCTGCATTCTTTTTTTGTTGCTCTTCCACCCAGTGGCTGTATTCTATCTCGAATGCAGCTATTCCTGCTTAGGCAGCATTACTTAATTATGAACAAAATCTCTGTATACACTTTAATAGCATCAAACAGTCAAAGTAAATGGGCTAATATTCTACTCTAATAGCAGCTAATGAAATGCCAATGATTTAGAGCACACATGGACGCTCTCGTCTTGTTAGTAAAAGGACAATATGAAACACAACCTAATGAAACATTGTAAGTAGTCAATACTTTCACATAACACAAAGTGAGTGTCTCCCTTAAAAGGATGGCTAAAGTATACTTTTACGATTTTAATGTAGAAATATCCATAGCCTAATAGCCTTACACTTTTGATTACATTGAGATCTCTTAAAGAACAGCTTCATGTAAAGGGACATAAATGTTCAAGAAATAACTTAAACTCTGCACCTATAAACTATTTGCATATTATCATAATCACCAATCCAGCTTGGCGACTAGTTTCAACGTCAAATTGGTACATCATTCAACACAGATCAATAGTTAAGCTAATAATGATGCCAAGATAAAATGCAAAGGAAATTATCGAGTGACAACTCCTCTATCCATATACCTGGATTAATTGCTCCTAATAGTGCCATATTGCTATTTGAACCTAACACGTATAATCCCTGCAATAAGCCGTTTTGGAATATAAGTACAGATACATATACTTGTTAGTAAGAAATGCGCAAGGAATGATTCCTCTGACCTGCTGTCTAGCTCTCTCGAGCTCCAATTCGAGTTGTGCCAGCTTCAAACGGCTGGTTTCCAGCTGCTGTACATAGGCCTGTGAAAAGGGTGAAGAAAGGAATCAAGAGGAATTTTATGACTAATAGAATTTCCTAAAACATCTACATGTGCAAGGAAAATTATGAGAAAAACTTCATTTACCTTTTTCCGCATACGGCTTTTACGAGCAGCTTCACGATTTTGCGCTAAACGTCGTTGTACCTGTCATTCATTTGATATGAAAAGGTATTAGTATTTACATCAGAGGTTAATCTTTCTACTTATGTATCCTGTGATAGGATACATAAACCGAAAAGGAGAGAGTCGGAGCACCCACCTTGTCTGAAGAACTCCTCGGTGCTTGATTATCTCCAGAGCCAGAGGGCATATGTTGTTCACCAGACGTATACCCCGACTACAATAAGCACCTGTAGATATTAGCCTGACAACTCTACTACTAACTTGAATTTTATTAGCTAGAACTAGGAAATATGTTGTTTTACCTTGTCGTCTGGCCTATCGTTTGGCTGTGAAACCATACACGCATCAGCACTAGGCATAATGTCACCTCTAAACGCGTCTTCCCACACACTCATCTGGTGAAATGGTTCATATATGCCCATCCTTCTTGTGGGGGCAAATTGAGTTGTTGGAGAAGTCATGTTCATGGCCTGTAAATCAGAATTTCTGCCTGAAATGAATTTAATTTCCATCCAGTATGTACTAAGAAAAATGTTATTGCATAACAAGATGGTAACGGAATAGAACGGAGCACTTATCGTTTGTTTATCCATTCGTCAAAGCAAGATCTTTTGAAATTGCAGACTAATTTCTAAAGTTCAGTGGGCTACTTTTAAGTGTTCATGACATGTAAAGCATATGGCTTTTAAACTACATATACACCTTTTCTTTAAGGAAATCATGGACTAGTTCTATCTGACATGGAAAGAGTAACGCGGAAGAAATATACGATAGGTAATCAATCGAAAGAGAGAAACAATGAAATCAACAGAACTGATAAAATGATGGATTATATGAATAGTGGGGCCATTCTTCTTTACATACAAACACAGACACACAACAGCAACATGACGATTTACTTGGACTTTCGCCTTTTTATATCTTCCTTTTGAACTCTCAACTCTTCCGGAATTGTCAACTATTGCATATACCAAACGGTAAATGTATCATATGGAAAATTATCCTTTTTCAACTTTAAGCTAAGTAAAAATTATGACAAACTACAAAAACACTACTCCGTGATCTCTTGCCATCTGTCTTAGGCCTAGGTAAACAAAGTTACTTGTACATGTTACTAGTGGAAAGTGGCACGTATCCCATGAAATTAGCCAAGCCAGCCTGGACAGTACAGTTATCAAGAAAACTAAAAATTGTGGTAAACTATTTTCTTACACATCCATATTCTAAGGCAAAAATGAAAATTATGATCTACCTATAAACACAATAAAATGGAATTACAGAGTGGATTATCAATGTTATCATTAAATTTAGAAGATCATGTTCTTGACTCAACAGTAGAAATTGCCTCAAATTACTACACATGTAATCAAGTGAACACAAAAGTTATGAATTTTTTTCAAGTAAAACAAGAAATTGAGCAAGAACAGAACAATAGGAATTTATATTTAATTAAGAGACTAACCTGTTCATTAGTATTGTGAAGATACTCTTCTTGTAAATTAGAAGCAATAACTGACCTTCTTAGGTATTTAAAGAAACCTTTAAACTAAAAGAGTAAAGATAATTAAAAAAATAATCTCCATGGCTATAAAGAAAGAAAGTAAGTGTATTTAGAGGCAAATTCAAACCCCTATAGTAGGATAAAGGCAGAGAAGCAAAATGACAAAAGAAATACAACTAAGTACTCAAAGAAGTTGACTGCTTGCTGTCAACCGTTGTTGATGCCTTTTATATTATGACTAAAAATGTACACACAAACAACATAGAAAAAAACATTACACACTCACATACTTATATATATATACTCATATGGTTATGAATCAAGATCTTACTGTAGGCTTAATACATCACAACATCTTAAACTTATGAGTGGTGAGCATCTCAATACGTGATAAAGTGTTTCTAATAGATATTTTTGAAAAATAAGTTATTCGCATAAAAATATGTCATTTCATTTAATTATACGCATCTATTTTAATTGAAATATGTTTAAGATTTTACGACTTACAAAAGCTGATGTATATAATTAAGGGAAGCGACATTTTTTAAATGGTTTAATTTATTTATTAGTTAACACTTGAGAAACACACAAGAAAAATAATCCAAATTTTGAATTGATAGTATTTAATAGGAACACTTTATCATGTGTTCATGTGTTTAATTTGAATATCTAGATAAAATTTATTGACAAATTTATGAAATTATCGATATATTAAGCTTTTATTGTATAGTATGCGGAGCTTTTGGGAATGCCAAACAACTTGATACGAATATTCTGCACCACCCATGACCATGGCAACACTTTTTTTTTTATTATTCGGTATTCAGAATTCATCAAATTAATATTCTCAAAACTCGAATTCAAGACCATTTAACGGTACTTTTGGTGAAAGCAACACTTATTTTCGATGGGCCATCCACATGAGTCATTTGGGTTAATGCCATGTTCTTTTTATCTTTAAGTGATTTTTAATGTGAGAAAAGGAGAAATGACATTTGGCTTATTGACAATATCCTCCTAGCTTTTTTTTCAAAAGGAGAGTACACTATTTTGGCAATTGGTGGCATGGCACTATATATTTTATCTTTAAACTTTTAATTATATTCTTAAAAAATATGTATGTATAGATTTATAAAATAGATGACTTTTCTCTAGCATAAGCACCAGCAAAACAATCTTTGTTTGAGAAGAGTCAATTGAGGCTCCGTGAGAAAATTATATTACATAAATACAAGTCAACTTTTATCGAAAAATTGTATAATGAAGTGTAGAATATGGTAAATACAATACTCATATGGAGTTCCATATAGATTCCTAGAATTTTAACTACTACTATTAACTTTGATAGGGATACAAATGTTTTTAAAAAACTTTATTAACAAGTTAAATCTAGGCTTGGTGTAGATTGACACATGTTCTGTGGAAATCAACTTTATGTGACAAATTTTATGTGTTTATTTCACTTAATTGCTTTTGATATAGTATTAATAAAGTTGCTACTTGCTAGGTAATTGGCCAGCATGCTCATCAAGTGTATCATACCTAACCAAAAATCGTGTGCATATCCAATAAAATACCTAAAGAAAATCTTTTTTTTAACCCCGGGATAACTCGCAGCCACTATATAGCTTCTGTTACGGCTTTGGGTGAGCACTTTGTGAGGACTGGGTAAATTTCCCACTGTGTAATAGCTTGTAAACCACACAGGGAATGTAAACCGCACTAGAAAAGCCACAAAAGAGGAGGATCAATATCGGGTCATTCGTATGAATAACCATCTTCCAAATCAACTGAGTCATTCCGAAGGATAAAGAAAATCATATTAATGGGATAAAAGATTAAAGATTTGTTGTGCAACATTATAATAAAGGTGTAAATAACTTTGTTACCTTTAACTAAAAGAAGAAAAAGTAAAGGAGAAAAAAAAGTAACTAATCGAATATCTTTCGGCTTAATAACATGTCAAACGTAACTAATTAAAAGTTGCATCTCTGATGACATTCTGTTAATATAAGATTACTATAATATAATATAAAAAAATAATTGGCAATCTATATATTCAGGATAATTACTATATTAATGTGAGATTAATGTTATTGGATTAGGGAGCTAACGTGTTAACTTTTTTTAATAAATCCCACTTGTTAACTAAAGTTATCAACTGCTGCATTGACAGGGATAAGGAGACAAAAGCAAAGGCAATTTGAAAAGGCAAAATAAGGTGGACTTGACAACATAAAATCCCCATGAAATGTCTTTGATAAAAAAAAAATACTTAATCTAGTCTTGCTTTTGAAAAGTTTTACTCGAGCCAAACACTCTATTTTCATGAGATATAAGTAATGTCTGCGTACGTTATATTCTCTCCAGACCTCTGAATGTGTTATTGTTATTATTGTACTTTTAGTCTATAATCGATGTTTAATTCTTGTAATTAGAAAACAGAAGGGGTCACATTCCAACATGTTGATTACCTGTCTCCTCTATTCTTTAGTCCATAATTGCTTTTGATCTTGATTTGAATTCTATATTAATGCTTCATTTATTAAAAATGCACTAATCACAATGTTTTCCTTTCACTAGCAAAAAGGTGAAAAAAATATAAAGAAGAAAATAATGAAACTCCCTGTTGATTTATTAGGCTCCCAAGATTATTGATCAAACTTTATAAGTGCCTAGCTAGGGTGGAACAATAAAATTAAGAAAAAAAATTATTTTTATTCGATGTTTATATCATATCAAATGGATTATAATGTAAGCATGCGTCAGGGGATATATATGTTGGGATTTGCAAATTGTAATTTTTTTTGTCACAGTAGCGATATTGACCTGACACTCATAATGTGTAATGATTCATATCTTGTTATTTTCAATGTGAACTCGATATAATTGAATTCTCCGTAATAATGCGGAGTTGTGCTGCATAGTACAGAGTCAAAAAGTTAAGATTATGTACGTCCTTGAACGAATAATTGTGAAAACGATAATCGATCCCCTTTGGAAAAAAGGATAAATAGAATCTTGTACAGTTTAATCTGTAAAGTAACCTACCTACCTAGCAAGCTCCAATGGAACAGTTTAATTTTATTTGTTTTCTTCCAAAAAAAAAAATATATGTGTCAACGAAAATACACAATCTCTTTTTGTAACTACTTATTAGAGTCATCTATTTTATTTGTCATGTTTTTAAGAAAGATATGAGTATTACTTTCTTTGTTCATTTTTACTTGTCTATTTTAAAATCTATGTGTCTCTTAAAATAATGAATATGAATATTTTACTATAGTACTCATATTAATAAATTTTTCTATGTTTTTGAAATAGTTACTTAACGATAAAGAATAAAAACTTAAATAAAAAATATCGTAATTTGTTAAACCTTCTTAAAGAAGAAGCATAATTGAGAGGTAAATTCTAAATTTGAAGTATCTGAGTTTCTATTGTGATTTTAAATTAATATATATAGTAATTCCATAAATTACAAGTTAGATTTGCCTCTTTAACTAGGTTCTCTTTTATTTTTCTTCGATTTATAAAATGTTTTTAAATATCCAAATGAAATTAAGTGAATGTAATGTCTTGTTCTAATTAATTGAAGTGTGGGTTAGAATATTCTTTATGACTTGATTTCTTTATGGAACTACACTAATGCCACTTGAAAACTATATAGTAAAAAGGGTTTCAATTATATGTGTACTAACATTATTGATCCATCTTTATTGGAACTTTTCCTCCTCTTTGGATCTCTTTTTCTTTTTTCTTTGTTTTTTCCTTCACTTTACTATCTTTGTCATTTTCCTTCTCCTCTAAGGCACTAACTATTCGAATTATTGGCAAACGTCCTCATTACCAACTTTACTTCTATCAATTGGTTTTGCCCTTCTTGCATGAGCTTTTCATCCACTCATGTGACTACTATCTAACACGTATTCAAAATTTAAATTTTATGAATTTGAATTTAAATTTTTATTGTAGTTTATTTAATTTATTAGATTCAAAATTTGTTATTTATATTTATTTAGCAGATTAGTCATATATAAATATAAATAAAGTTTGAGTCAAAATTTAGTATTCTCTTTGTCTCAATTTATGTGGCATATTTCATTTTTCGAAAGTCAAAACAGTTTAAGTTTAACCGAAAATTTGCTCATGGAATCTTCAATTTTTTTAAAATGAAATTTATGTATTTGTAAACTACGTATTATAAGTCAAAATAATTGACAATTAAAAATATTTAAAAGATATATGGAAAATTTACGGTCAAAAATAAATTTGTTTGAATCTTGAAATCTGAAATATCACATAAATTGAGACCGAGACAGTATTAAGTTTGGAGGAATTCATAGCGTGTTTGTACACTAAAAGGGTGTTTCCCTAAATTGGTCAAATTAATTACTTATAAATACTTTTTGATTTATTTATGCATTTGAACCACTAAAAATTAAAGAGCAACTTTCACATATAGCAAACATAAAAATCATATTTGTATATTATAGTTATAGTTTGCATAATTGTGTTTTATAACAAACTTTATGTTTGTTATGGCTATTAATATGTATATTTCGCTATACATATACAAAAGAAGCAATTGTATAATCTATTTCGGTATACATATGCAAAAGAATCAATCGTATAATCTGTGTTTGTATAAAGTGAGAAAAAGAGAAAGACAAAAGAAAACTGGGCAAATGAAGATTTGTATTTGTATAATCATAAGTGTATAGGACGAAAATATATGTATTTGTATTTGTATATACAATTTTCTCTCGCTTTATACAAACACAAATGCAATTTATACATTTGTGTTTGTATAAAGTGAGAGAGGCAAGTGAGAGTGGCGAGCGAGATTTGGAAGAGGGGAGAGAGAGGAACGAAAAGATATGTATATATACAATTTTCTCTTGTTTTATACAAACACAAACACATTTTATACATTTGTGTTTGTATAAAGTGAGAGAGGCGAGGAGAGACTGCCTAGCTAGAAACAAGAGTGGTGAGCGAGAAATTCAGGGAGAGAGGCGAAATGACAACAGTTTGCTACGAGTTACAATTAAATCAAACTATGGTTATAGAATTTAATTTGAATTAATAATTTGCTATTTTATACAATTTTCCCTAAATTAAATGCTTATAACTTATAAGCATGATAGACCTTTAGTCATAAATTGATCACTCCAACTTGTGGTTTTACGACTTAGAAGCAATATTTTTAGTTTGACCAAGACTTTTACAATTTTATTCCTTCCAAATATACTAAATACTTATTAGTTTCAACTTCAATATAACGTGATTTCCATCTTGCTTACTTATGTAATCAGTTTCACTACCTAAAAATAAATTTTCAGCACATAAATGTTTATCAACTACGTTTAATTAACTAATCCAATCAAGTCTTAATCCACCCTCCCCGAAAGGAAAAAGAAAAAAAGAAAAAAAGAAGAGTTCAAAAGTATACCTAAGTCTCGTGTTAATAAATTAGATGACTACATTTTTATTCAAATTCATTAAAATTATAAAATTAGCTGAGAAAAACACAACTCGTTCAATTTGTTCAATTATATTCGCGCAGGTTGGCCTAGTTATTGATTCGCTTATTTATTCTCAAAGCCTATTTCAATTCAACCAATTTCAACCCATCAAAAACGGATTTGACAATTAATATATAGCCCAAGTAACTTTTGGATACGCCAATTTTCCATCTATTTATTTAGCTCATTTTATATATCCGTCCAAATTTTGTTCAATCAGTCCATTTAACACAATTTTTTAAAATAGGAATGTGAAATGAAACTTTAATTCAGGAAAATGACAAGTTTGATATGGACTTAAGAGACACCATGATTGGTGGTGTAGACCAAAATGTAACTACAAATAGTTTATTTTGTCCCTTGACCATATTAATGATGACTCTTCCTATACGAGAAGGTCACGTAATTAAGTGTGGATCCATTATTATAACTACCTTTTAAAGCCAATTTTTAGTTATCCAAGCTTTTAGAAAGATTATACATGAATGATGAAAGCATATTTATATATATATATATATATATTGTATCTTCCATGCTCCAAAAAGGCATTCACTGAAAATGATCCTCCACCATAAAACAAACGTATACCATAGTATTTTTAAGATTCAAATTTTTCTCTGACAAATATATATATGATCAGGGATGGATGATAGATCATATATATAACAGACGTAAACTTGTTTGAAATAAAGGCATAATTATTATAGCTATAGTTGTAGGGTAGGCTGAATATGATTCAAATAATTAGTATAAATTTTAGGTTAGTTTGTAATTACATTAATCCCTGATGAAAAGTAAAACAAACCGAATACATAAAAACTAGCTCGGATACATTATAAAATAAACCGGATACATAATATGTAGCTCGGATACATTAAAATTAGCTCGGACATAATATAATATAATTTGAAATTAGGAGAGAAATAAGGGATTTTAGAGGTTTTTAGAAATAGAAGGGAATATTAGAAATAAGGGAAACATAAAACGTGTATTTAAGTAATTTTTTGCTAATTAGTATGGTAATCTAGCGTGTTTTAAGATTTTAAAAGGGAAAATACATAAAAAAAAACCCTGAACTTGGCACGAAAACTTACTTTAGTACTTAAACTACACGGGTGTTTATATACCCCCCTTAACATCTTTTATGTGAATTATTTTCAACCCTCCGAACACCAGCCCAGTTGAAGGCTGGGCATTGTTACACACGCGTGTTTTCATTGGTCCACGTCGCTAAGGGTTTTAAAAATATCTTACCCGTTTTATATAACCCACCCGTTCCCAAAATACAACCCGACCCATTTTTAAACAAATATCCCTAAATCATTTTAAAACAAATATCCCTAAATCTCTCTCAA
>JAJOOO010033177.1:0-18757 GCA_029582685.1 Solanum piurae
AAAAGTTCAAATCCCCGAAAGACGCTCATTCCGTTTTAAAAATTTAACTAAATCGATCATCTTTCAAAAGACTAAAAAGAATAATCGACAAGATAGCTCACTTAGACAGTATTTAAATATCTCCCCTTTTCCCTTTTAAAATAGTTTCAAACTATAGTTCAATCGTTCCATTCAAACCAAGTTAAATCATTTTAGCCAAATAAATTAATTGTCGGATAACCGCATTAGCGGATATTCTAGGTGCTTTAAAAACCTTCCTAGAATATTAATAAGAACCTCGAATCCCTTTGTAAGTTTTCACTAGATTCCTGTTTTAATCTTTTGAAAACAACAGTTTTCTTGATTTTTTCTTAAAATCAAGTGGCGACTCTTAAAATCAGTCAAATTATATATTCCCAAATAAAACAATTCCAAATTATAAGGAGAATTAGTAAATATGATAGGAATGTTTGTGTAATTAGATAGTTAATTTCTCCTAATTTAAATTCAATTGGAGAAGAAAGGCCAAATTTAAGTTATTTTTCATACGTTAAAAGAGCATTTTTAATCCTTTTCCGTATTTAAAGTGGCCTATAATAAGTAAGACTTCCTATACTCTTACTCTTATATTCAACTCATTAGGTTTTGCATACACATTTGCTTGTACATCAAGCAAAGAAATGTAATGATCTTGACACCCTTTGTGAATACCAAAGTGTAGTCCAATTTAAGTCTGTTTTTTTGCCATCCTCTTCTCTTTCCATTTCTTAAAGGTTAAATGATGGTGAAAAAAAGATCTCCTATTAAAATAATGTCTTGGCTCTTAGAATTTCTAACTTTCAGTTTCATGTAAACTATTGATTATATATTCTAATTTACTACTACTTGATTATTGGTGTGCTAAATTATAGATGATTGTTACCGCACGAAAAAGAACTAAATTATTACTACTTATTATGTAATGATTTTCTAGTATTGATATTGCTCACATATATGCTATACTATTTTCCAGTGCAAATTTGTTTGTTTTACTTTATTTTTAGTCTGTTTTAAAAAAAAATTGGCAATTTTTAATTTTAACTTTTCATAAGGACATATTTAAATCATAATATTAAAACATATTTTGGTACATTTTACCAATCTATCATTTAAGATCATAAGATTCAAAAGACTTCTTAATTTTTTTAAAATCATGTATCAAATCAAAATCAGAAAAATAAATTGAAACAAAGGGAGTATATATCTTATCATTGATGGTGTAATCTTAGGGTTTTTTGGTTCATGGAATAAGATGGGATATTCTAAAATTAAGTTTGGAATAAATTTACTACCAAAAAACATATCAATTTAATTCTAAACTTAAACTGAATATCCCCGCCTTATCATCCCATCAAACTTAATTTCATTTTATTCCACTTTCTCAAAAGAAAAAAAATAATCTAAAAATTATAATTTCAAAATTACAATTCAAACAAATGATCAAGTTTGGTTTTTTTGGTCATTTTACAATCACATATAAAAAAAACATATAATTTATATTTTATTTTATATAAAATATAAAATATAAAATAAAATAATTAAACTATTCATAACTAATTCATATATTATTTATAAGCTATATGACTTTAACAAACCGACAAGTATTTTGGTAGAGTGGTAAGTACTCCTCCATCCTCAACCAAGAGGTCTTGGGCTTGAGTATGCTAGGGTACGGAGTCGCCTTTATTAGGGAGCGATTTATCCTCTAATGTAGGACTTTCTAGCGCGAATTCAAATTTAATCAAGCTCTAATATAGATATCAAATCTCAAATAAATAAATAAAACTCTAACCAACAATCAAATGGCCCGTTGTGGGTCAAGTGTCAACGTTGTCCATATTTTCATTAATGTGATGGTTTTAGATACCAAGGCATAAAACAAAAGCAAAAAAGAAAGGTTATGTTGTCACTTCATTTATGGATGGATAAAGTCAATTAACCAACCATCAGAGCTGAATTGGACATAGATTAGATTTTTTTTAAAAGAATAAAATAAAAAATTCATAATCTACAAAAAAAAAATGTATGTCCTTAAAAGAAGTAACCCTCCCTATCAAGAATTTTTCTATATTCAAAATTTTAACTTGAAACCTCTAATTAAAAAAAAATGTATACAAAATGTAAACATATATAAACTAACACATCAATAAGCATATTATATAAAATATTCACTATTTCCTTTGCCAATTTACACAACTCCCCTACTTAAACGTGGTATAACAACTAATTTTGATGAACCACTTGTTAATTAGACTTAACAATACAAATGTAAAGAATAATAATAAAATTTAAAAAAAACACCCCCCTCCACCAAAAAAAAAAGCCATGTACCCCACCCCCCTCTTAATTTTAAGAACAACGTTGATTTCTTCCAGGTCCACCATAGTAAAAATAATTACCCCAAACACGATTAATCCCACCTTGAATATCATAACAATTAGGATGATCAGCTAATACTTTGAGATTAGATAATGGTATTAAACTATTATCCCAATCAACCACTTGTAAATTTCTAAAATAAGATGCTTTTCCAAAACCTTCACCAGCAAAATGTCCACTTCCCATTTGTGTTGATGTATGAAATCCATTTCCTCTACTATTCACTATTTCACCTCCAAATTGTATCATACTTGCTGAACCTCTAAGATGTGTGAACAAAAATGATGGCCAATATCCTACTAATACTCCTGATCCAAATTCTAACCACCAATGTCCATGTTTTGGATCCTGCATACAACAAATTATTATAAATATGTGAGTGCGCTTTCAGCTATTTTTCTTAACCTGTACGTAAAAAGCAGCTTGTAAACACCCATCATAGTCTCAGTAAAATAGCTAATTATGGGTAAGTACTACGCATGATTCACTACAACAAAAACAGCTTTTAGCAGCAATAAATATAGACATTAATAAAAAGTGCTAAAGTCTTTACTGGCATTAGTTAAGTGCCTTTAGAACCAATATCGATAAAGGGTTTAGGGACTTATAGAAAGAGTATTAATTGCCACTAAAAATATATATTTAGCGGTAATTAATTCTTAATTGCCGCTAATGATCATTTTTGATGTAGTGATTGACCCTCATAGTATAAAAATTTACATTTTTTTTGTTGGAGTTGAACATTGAAAAATACATTTGATCATAAAATTTTGAAATTCAACTTGAAACTGAATTTCAGAGTTTTCAAGAATTCAAAAAACAACAATAATGTGTTTTCACCTTTTCTACTCCAAATTAATTATAAAAAGTTCAAAAACAAGTCTAATTTGCATTTAGGGTCAAACACAACTATTCAAATATCTGTCATTTTGAAGAAAAAAAATCTACTTTTTTTTAAAAACTTCACAATGAAACATGGCCAAACACCTTAGTCTATTATTACAATCTACTAACAAACATATAAAGAGTTCATGGGTGAAGGGGGAGAAACAACAATATATTCAATATAATCTCATAAATAGAATTTGAAGAAGGAGCTGAGAAAAGTAGAATGTATGCCAAGCTTATTAGGTATTTTGCGTACATATAAAGAGGCCTAATTCATCGTGTTTTAGTAAAGAGAGAAATAAGAAAGTTTTTTAATTGGAATTAATGCCACAAATTAATTTGATAACTAAAGCAAGGTTAACTAAGAATACAATTTGAGATTTAGAGAGTTAATTATAAAGTGAAAAATAATAACAAGTGGATGGGTCAGAGAAGGCTTTTGCTTGGTAAAGAAGAGTCAAGAGAATCTTACAAAGTGGGGAAAAAAATTAAAAGCACAAACAAAATGATTGTTTCCACTGAAAAAAAAAATACGATGAATGAAACTTTAAGATTCCACCCTAGGTAAAAATTAATATATACACACATGCTAGCATGATGTAAATTCATGTCAAATACTTTTTCTTTTTTTCCTTTTTCATTCTTATATTTTAACCATTATAGTTCTTTTATTTTTTATTAACAAAACAAATTTTATTTGTTGAATCACATATATTAATCATGGTTAATAGTCATTTTGCATTTTCTAGTATGAATAAAACTAAAAGATAAAAGTATGAAGAAGAGATTAAAAAGACAAGGGGAAAAGAAAAAGAGAGAAGACAATATCATCGACTTTAGTTAAAGATTAGTACCCCTTTAAAATGAACCTCCTTAGTTGCTTAATTTTAATTTAAAACACATTTCATTGGGGAAAAGAATTGCTAAGAAATGAATGAAAATGTGTTTTTGGAAGAAATAAAGGGGTATTTAGAAATGATGTTTATGTTGGGTGCGTGAACTAATTCCCACATTAAAAGTTGAAAAGGAAAAGAAACTATTCATATAAAAGATGTAGGATTTTCTAAATGATGTGAAGCCTTTTGAAAAAATTGTGCGCCTTCATCCAAGCAGAACAATATCACATCATGTAAGAGTATGTTGAAACTATTCTGGTTCCCAATAACTAGTTGTATAAGAGTCAATGATTCAGTTAGACGAGTGAAGATGACAGAGTGATGGCGTAGGGGCGTGGCTATAAGGTCTTTTTACCTGCGAACTAATTTTCACATCATTTTTTTAAAAAAAACCTACATATATAAAATATAAAATTTGGCCTTTTTGAAAATATCGTACGAATTAAAGTGTAAGTAAAGCCCCAATTTATTTCTTTTGTTGTATAGAGAAATGTAATTACCTTCCAAATCATGATGCTAATATCATATTGACCACCATTATAAGAGGATGTTGGAGAGATTGCTGCCCCAATTGCTATTCTATTATTAGTCTGAACAAATCCTGAACACAATAAATTATAGCATCCTGTGGCTTGGTATGCATCGCTCTGGAAAAAAAATCATTTAATCAAAAATTAATAAATAATTCAATAGTCTTACTTTAATTTTTATTTTTTTTATAATTTTCCGTATTAAAGCCTGATTAGATCAGAATTCACACCAGAAAGTTCCACATTTGAGGGTAAAACACTCCCTAACGGAGGCGACTCCGTACCAGGGGACTCGAACCCGAGATCATTGATTAAAGATGAAGGAATACTTAACACTCCACCACAAATAGTTTTACTTGAACTAATAGGTGATGTCAATGAATTAAAAATACTTACAGTCCAATAGGTGAAGAACCTTGGATAATTGTCACCATATAACTCTGGACTTACCTGTTATAATTAAATGAAATAATTTAGAAACTATATATTGTAAATGCTGATAATACAGAAAAAGATTTGTTGATTTTGAAAGGTAGCTGAAGATTTAATGGCATGCTTTAAATGACACTAAAGAAAATGGTTCACTCTATTAAGTACTATCCTCTATTTCAGTACATGTCACATTTAAATCCAAGAAACCGCGTTTTCCATCAAAGTATCCAAAAATAATATATGATCGATATCTTGATGCACTGATTAATCATAATAATTAATAGAGACGGTAACACCTATGCCATAGGATGTATCGCTTCCTTCTAGAGGGCTTTCATTCACTCCCGCAGACTAACTATATTCTTAGGTAGTGACTACTAGCTCTTTCTAAAGGCAAGGTTATTCACATTTTGATTTGAGTTATCGATCATATCAGACTTGATACAAAATATTATTTATTTATCGTGTGCGGAGTGCACACATAATATAAAGTCAAGAAATAAATAAGAACATATACCTGCCAACCAGCTTCAATTGTATTAAGATCATCACCAAATGAACCAGAAATAACCCACATTTGTGATAAACTAAATTCATATTGATTGGTAACTTTAGGTGCCCACACATTTATACTTGCTTTTGCACCATAATATTGATCTCCAGTTACATATCCTACTGCATGCTGTTTTTTCCAAAAAAATAAATAAATGTTAGAGGGGGTAAAAAAAATATTTAAAAAATTAAGGCTTATTAATTGCTTTTAGAAAATTAATTAAGAGGAAAAATAATTTAAATAAATAATTATATTATTTTGTGAGGAGAAATAAATGGGGTATCTGAAAAATGCAATTCTTGATTTTTGATGATAAAGTTTATGTGACTATTATTTGAATATAGAAAACGATGAACGGAAAATGAAATTAATGAAACTAAATATGGAATAAAGAAAAAAAACATGAAAGTAGGCATGAACCAAAAATAGTAACTTGACAAAGCATTTCATAACAAAAAAATGTTAAAAGTAACAACTCATAACAAAATCACTTAAAGTTCTTGAAATTTCATTCTGAAAATACAATAGTTTGATATGAAAACAATTCCATTTTCAAATGAAGTAAAAACATGTTTAATTCTAATATTGTTCAAAACTCTTTAAAAATATTATCACATTCGTGTTAGATCCTTCAAAACTGCACTATCCTTTCAGAGATCCGACACGCATTAGAAATATATTTTTGAAGAGTCTGAACAATGTAAGTTTAATTAGGAAAAAACAAACCTCATGGCCATTACTAGTAGTGTCTCTCCGAACTGGTCTTTTAATTTTTCTACCAAATCTTCGAATAGAACTAGCTCTTAAAATGTCTTGTTCTTTTGTTCTTCTAACTGGAATTGTTCCTTCTGGACATGTTTCACCAGACATGCTCCAAAGTTGGAAATTTTCAAATTCCATAGAATTTATGTTGTGTCCTGATGATCTTGGCCTCTCAGCTAGCTCCTATAATAAAAAAAAAAATTGAAATCTTTAGTACAAATCTAAAAAATATCGAAACGAATGAGATTCCTTCACCCTTAATTAAGAGTTTCAGGTTCGAGTCTTCAGAACAGAGAAACTCTAAGTAAAAAGTGTTTCCCTTTATGGAAAAGATGAGCTACAAGAAAAATTCAACCCTCTATGGACTTGACTCAATGCAAATCCTAATTAGTCGAGTCAGTAAATAAAAAGAGATGATTGGTTTACCAATGGTTTTTGGCCTTTTAATTGAGGATGATCGAAAGCAGGTTGTTGATGTGATAATACACAATCTATAAGATCTCCATCAGGACTCTACATCACAAAAAATCAGAGAGTTATTATTAATACAAGAAGAAAAAACAATAAATGATGAGATAAAAAATGGAATTGGGAATTACCTTAATTGTCTTGATTGAAGGTTTATTGATTTTCATGAGATGTGATTTAATGATTTTCATGTCATCACTTGGGTTAAAAGTTTGGTTGAATTGTTCTAGTGATGACAAAACAGGACAAACAGAGAAGAGGAAGAAAACAAAAATGTAAATGATTGGTGAAATATTCTTGGAATATCTAGAAGCCATAACACGAATTTTTGTGGAATTGTAAGTTCTTGTTTCTTCTTCTTCTTGTAATTCTTGATCTTCTTCTTGTGTTGTTGTTGTTGTACAATAACATTGGCATTGTCTTGTTGTGTAATGATGAACAAAACACCAATTATCCATAATTACCACCACACACACAATTGAACTACAATTCAAGAAAATCTCAAAAGGCCTAGTACAACATGTTCATGACTATTTTTCACTAATACCAAGAATTCTCTAAACTCTAGAAGAAAAAAAATTAAAAAAACTATATAATATAATGGAATTATAATTCTCTTCTTCTTCTCTTTGTCTGACTAACAGCAACTCCTAGGCATGAGCTAATATAAAATGTACAAGAATAATGGGTTGTGCACCTGTTTTTTTAGAGTTTCAATTTAACTCCATGTGGGTTGTGGACAAATAAATACTACTCTATTTAGTTGTGATCAAGACATGTAGGACTAGTACTTTTGTAAAAAAAAATGAAAATGAAGAGGGAATTAATTGAGTGGAGAGAGGGCAGACTGAAATTTGAGCTTCTTGGAGGATGGAGTTTGGTGTGGGGTTTGAGGGGTGGGGGTGGGGTAATGGGAGGAGTGTTTCCAGTCTCCAATACAAAGACTGAAACTTTAGCTTTTCTATGTCAAATCTTATACTTGTTCATATTACTTAATCACTCTTCATTTTGTATGATTTAAAAAAAATTATAAATAAAAAAATAATTTTACTAATGCATCTCTTAAAAACTTTTTTAAAAATTTTACAAATAAATATGAACACTTTAAAAAATTAAGTAAAAAAATTATAAGTCACAATAATTTTTAATTCAAAATATTTAGAAGATATAAAATATGATCAAAGAAAATTTTGTATTAATTGAATAATTCAAAAAGGTGTAACATAAATAGAAAAAAAAGTAATGGTTTCATATTGTTGAATTTGAAAAGTGACATGATTTATTTTGAAATAAATATTTTTACTAAAATGACATTTATTTTGAGACGAAGAAGTCGGGTAAGGGGTGTGGGGTTTGTGGTTTCTATTATTCTTTGCTTGGTGTTTGAAGACAGATAGGAATTAGAATTACACTTCATTCTGAGGGTTTCAAAGTTCTTTGCTTTAGGTGTTTCTCTTTTTCACTTCCCTAGATGTTCTTTCTGTCAGCTTGTTGCTATTTTATTTTTTACCTTCATTCCAAATTATTATTATTATATTATTATATTCAGAATGAGTTTTAATTTTTTTTTATAGATGGATAATTTATTTATAGATATAATCAGATCACTTAAGCGTAATAATCCGTTCAAAAATAATATAAGAGAATTTTAAAAAAAAAAATAGAACGTCACAACTAAATTTGAATATGTGACAGAGTAAATTTTGAACCCACTTTGCTACTTTACTACTTATAATATTTTCTTCTATTAAGAGGATTTATCAATTTTATATATAAAACTAAAGCAAATTATTTTTGCTTCATTTGCACGGTATTAAGTATCAAGTATTAAGTAATATATATATAATTATATATAATATTATTGTTTGGGTTGCTAACTTGTCTTTTTAGAAGTTGTCGTTTTCTGGAGAAAATAAATTGTTATAAGTCGGAAGTCACCCTTCAAATTTCAAAAAATAAAACGATTATTTTTATATCAACTTTCATATAATTTTTAGATATTTTAAATTTATTAATTTTTATAATTTATATTATCTTTATGTTATTTTTAAATGTAAAATAATATTTTTGAAAATAAAGAATTTTGTGTCCAAAATTTTAAATAATAATTAATAAAATCCAAACAATATTATATAAATTTTAAAAGTTAAAGAATGTTTTGCAATGGATGTAACTGTTTTTGCCTTAATCAGAGATTTCAGATTCGAGTCATGAGTATAAGAAAATTCTTGATAGGAAACGTTTTCTCTCAAATGGGCCCTGTACGACCCAAATCTGAATCGTCGGACTCCAATACGGATACCTAATACTATATGAGAAATAAAAAATAAATAAATTAAGACCTAGAGAGATGAATTGAGTATTTATTTATTCGTCTCAAAATACTTGTCGTCCTTAATAAAAATATATGTCTCAAAATATATTGATCATTTGAGAAGTTTATGATAAAATTAACTCTTTTTTCTTATTTATCCAATTTTTTTAGTAATAATTTGAAACTTATATCTTAAGTCGTAAATAAAAATAAAAGTAGCTATCTCTTGTAATTGATACTCATATTTCTTAAAATCGTATAACAGAAACACGATAAATATTTTAAGACGGAGGAATCAAAATTAAGAAGGCACGCGCGCCTGTTAAATATGCATGTGCATGCGCGGGCCTTTCGGGCTCCGTTCTTTTCCTTCTGTGTGTATGGGACACCTCGGTAAATAACAAGTATATTTAGTCCTCATTTGTCTATTAATTCAATTTTTTTTTTTATTCTTAATAAATTATCTTATATCCTAGTAATATTATAACTTGTTTAAAATTATAAGTTCTAAGAATAACTTTGGTATGTGCAAGATTTTTTTTCAAATTTTGTTGTTAATTTTCATACTTGATCAAACAACAATCATATAAAATAAAATGAAGTATTAGTCTTTATTGGATTTCATTAATTAATAAAAGGGTATTGTTAAGAACTTATCTAAGAACTTATCTATCCTCGATATTTAAATAAATTAGATAATTTAACCTTGTTAGTTAATTTAACCATTATAACAGAGGATGAACCGACAAGTACAAGTCTAATAGAAGGACTGACAACTTCCTTATGGGTTGAGAACTTCTTGAAGAGAGGGTACATATGATATTTTAGTTAAATTTCATATCGTAATAAGGGAGTCACAAGTTTTATAAGGCATAATAAAAGTTTATAAGATATGCATTTTTTTGGACTTGATGATGGTGTAGCCCAATAGATAAATTTGCAATATGTCTATTGGGCCAAAAGGATTATAGGTTTAAATCGTGACAAATATAATATCAGAGACTTACACTTTCTTATATAATGATGGGTCAAGTCTTAACGACGAAACTGAACCTCAGAGGTCGAGAATGTATGTGACACCCATGATCAGGGGCGGAGCGACTTGCATAAATTGGACACCCTTCATTCGAAAAAAATACCGTATATATAAGAAAAATGATATACAAAGTGATTAAATAACATATTTTGAACACTTTTGACACAACAGGCTATTATAGCCCAACGGT
Source organism: Solanum piurae (assembly GCA_029582685.1). NCBI lineage: Eukaryota > Viridiplantae > Streptophyta > Magnoliopsida > Solanales > Solanaceae > Solanum > Solanum piurae. The sequence continues at coordinate 10,467 of JAJOOO010033177.1, forward strand.
TTCAGACATCTTAAATGTGTTTTAGACGCCTTGAATGAACTAGTGCTCGCGTGTTTGAATCACTAGCAGAATTTTTTTCCCCTTTTTTAAAAAAGCTTTTGTTGTGCATTTTTTGTTTTTTTGGATTGAAGTTCCTATAGGTTTATTTGAAAAAAGTATTGTAAAAGATTATCCCGGAGGATTAATTAGCTCATTTAAGAGAGATGAGGCCTATAAGAAAGAGGGAGAAGCCACTTTCCAAAAAGTATTATTTAAGAAATTAAATAAATACATATGAATGGAGAGGAAATTGAAATCTTAAATCTTTGGAACACCCCAAATTACTTATAATAACAACTAGTATATGTCTTTATCATTACAACGTGCACTAGAGATGGGCCAAAAATTTTAATTTATGAATTATAAATCATAATTTAATTTACTTATTAAGTTTTTGATTAAATTATTTATAGATATCAAAATAAAATTTTAATATTAATATAAAATTTTAAATATAAATTATTGAGTTATAGGTAACTTTTTGTTTTACCTTAACATTATATTAGTTACTGTATCTTTCAAATCATTTTTCAAGTTTATTAAAACTATACGAATATTACAATAAAATATATATTATATATTTTTAAAAATATATACCCCTCTGTTTCAAAAAAAATGTCCTAGTTTGACTTGGAACGGAGTTTAAGAAAAGAAAAAAGACTTTTTAATCTTGTGGTTCTAAATTAAAGTTATGTCAAATGTACCAAAATGTCATTTAATCTTGTGATTTTAAATATTTCATGTGGAAAGTTGAAGTTAAAGTGATGTCAAAAAAGGAAAAGGATCATTTTTTTTAAACAGACTAAAAAGAAAATGATGTCATTCTTTTTTAAACGGAGAAAGTAATTCATTATGACCAAATAAAAATGAACTAGGGAGTAGTCAATTTACAAATTAGTGCAACAATCTTCTTTCACGCAAAACTAAATCACATTTTTATTTTAACTATGAAAAAGAAGGTCGCAAAGGACAAGAAAGGGATAGTTACTGTTAAAACTTTCTTTTATTTAATAAAAAATAATATTCTTTTGTTCCATTTTATAACATTAATCTTTGGGAAGGTAAGTAGTTCTACCTTTCACTTCAATTTTTTCTAAATACAATAAGAAAATATGATTATCTTAAACTTTATGTAGTTCAACTCGAAACAATAAACTTACTAAAAATGATTTTTAATAGCAATAAATACACATTGACAAAGAGCTATATTTTTTTATCGATATTAGTGAATTGTCATTAGATTTAATGTTACTATAAATTTTAGGGACATTTACAAAAAAGTTATTGCCAATAGCTAAAAATGCATATTTAATGATAATTAAAACTATTATATTAATTAATTATTACTCAAGATTATTTTTGTTGTCGTGATTTGATCTTTCCATAGAGAGTACTTCCTTTGTTCCTAATTACTTGTCCACTTTTCCTTTTTTAGTTGTTCATAATTATTTGTCCATTTCTATAAATCAAGAAAGGACAATCTTTTTTTTACTTATTATACCCTCAATTAATTACTTTGAAAGAAGTAAAACTTCTTGAAAATCTTAAGTTTTTAATTCATCCACTTCATAATTAATAGGGGTAAAATGGTAAACTCACTATGTTAATCATTATTTCTTAATAGGTGTTTCAATTAAAACGTGAACAAGTAATTAGGGACAGAGGGAGTATATTGCTATAACATTGATGCCAGTTTTTTATATCATTAAGGGGAGTTTGGTATCAGAGGCGTATCCAGGATTTCCGCAAGATGAGTGCACAATTACAAAAAATATGTATCTTAAATATAAATTTGATCGGTTTGACTTTTAGGTTTTTAGTATGAACCATTAAATTTTAAAAATTATAGGTCCAAAACATATAATGCTACTAGTTTTAAATTTTAATATACACATTTGATTTAATTATATAAAAAATTTACAGTGCTAATTTTTTTAGGAATTTTCAATGTAACACACTTGAAAATTTTGAAAGATTAAAGGAAAAAAAAAGAATAATTAGTTGAAACGCCAAAAGTGTAATCAATAACCACTTAGAGAGGTGTTAGTAAAAGACAAGATAGATATAAGATTTAAATTTCTATACTCACTTAGAGGGTGCACCCAATCATCATTGTATTATTATATGATACTTTGAACGTGAGTTCATAGATTTATATTTAAATATTTTATAAAAAAAATATAACACTACTATATATGATCTAGAGAGGAGAGCATGAGTTCACGTGAACCCACAACACCCCCTCTAGATACGCCCATGTTTGGTATGTTGGACATGCGTAAATAGATTAGATAGGATTGTTTTATTTCTTATTTAATTATTAATTTTAAAATAATTAAGTTATATCAAAATTAATAATTAGTATCGAAATAAATTATTTATATTTTTTATACCTTATTTGATTATCAATTCTAAGATAATTAAGTTATATCAGAAATAGTAATTAATAACGAAATAAGTTATTTATGTCAGAAGGTCAAATAATAATATCAAAATATAATATCTCAAGACAAAATAATAAAAATACTCCAGAAGTTTCCTCAAACCCTTTTTCACTAAATAAGATAGAGGGACCAGATTGATGTGGTGCGGTAAATAGAGGTTTTCTTTTCTTAATTAAAAATCTCGAGTTCAAGTCATTATATGTAAAAGGTCCTTGATAGGAAGCATTTCTTACAAATGAAATCCTATGCGACATAAAATTAAATAGTCAAATTTTAATACAAATGTCAGATGAATTTTTTTTTAGAGGATACACCCCCCTAATTGTTTAAAGAAAACCAGAAATAGGCCAGAAATAACATAGGCACTCCTTAAACTACAACCATTATTGTCAGATATGATTATGTCTGATCATCAACTGCACAAATTTAGGAATGAGATAATATTTTTTTGCTGTCTACATTTGATGATTAGAAATGCTAAATGCTTATATCACTAATTTATTTATCTTTGTATAAATACAGTATTTACTACTTCTCTATTTTAAATATTTATTTTAGACCTTACTTTTACAATTTTCAATTATAATCTGTTCGGTCTAACTTTTAAAATCTGTTTATTTTTATCACTTTGAAAAATAGCCATTTTTATTTATTTAATCAATTTCATAAGCACTTTCATCATTATTGAAATAATATTTTTTTGCTTGATTGGATTTTCAAAAAGTGGTTCCACGAAAAAAAGTAATATTTGTAGCTTATGACAACTTCTAGTACTGTACAAAATCACTTAATTTTGTTTCTATAAATTAGGTCAAACACCTTCAATCTTTCAAACTAAACATCTTTTTGAAAAAAATTAGCTTTAATTTCTCAAAAATTATGTAACCTAATTGTTTTGAATTAAGAAATCATTTCATTAAAGAAAACAGCTCAAAAATCTTCATGACTGCATGGCTTCATAATGATTAACACCATGGCGCTAATTGTTATGATACTCAATTAATATTCTAATACTGCAAGATTTCATATTAAATACCTTCATTAAACATGTAATATATAAATATTACGAAAGTAATAAAAGTAGGGAAATTTTTCCCTAAAAGTTGATCAAAAGGCTGTTAAAGTTCAAATTGCTTTCTGAAGAGGGGACATCAATTATTATTTTTGAGCAAGAGAGGGCCGGTACCCCATAATTACTAGACCAATGTGGGGTTTAATTTGGGTTAAATTAACAAATAGTCATTATTCAACAGATGCAATTGATGAAAATAATCACTATATGAAGGAATTTTGAAGGAAAAATAATCCAATTAGACAAACATTCCTACCATATTTATTAATTTTTTCTATAGTTTGAAATATTTACATATTATTTCACTAATTAATAATTTCATACTAGATTTCAAGTCATATACACCTAGATACATGTAATTTTGCTACTAGATATATTAAAATAGGGAGAGAGCCGAACGAGAGAAGAAAAGAGGTGAGTGAGATCACATGATACATGTGAATCTCACTAGATAAATTTATATGGTATATCAAATATACGAAGAGAGGAGAGTAAGAGAGTCAGATACATGTAAATTCACATGAATACAATCTATCTAGAACAAATTACACCTAATTTTGACCTCATGTATTTGAGAAATATGTATCTGGACACGCCAAATACATGTATACGAAGTCCAAAATTTGGTAAGATTCGTAATATTGCAAACTAATATGAATTTAAGTAATTAGCTTCTAAAGTAGTAAGATTTTTGTAAATTACTCCCTTTTAAATTTCACAAGTAAATTTCAAATTGTATATATACTAGATATAAGAGTCTGTGCAAGCATGGACTCAATATATGTTACTTATCTGTCTCAATACGTGGCACACATACATTTGTGAGAGTCATTTTTTATATGTTGTTAATTATTGTTTATAGTATTTTTTACGTAATTTGTAAATATTATATGTTACTTCGTTTGTCTCAATTTATGTGATACAAATGAAATTTTAAGTCAATAAAAAAAATTAAAAATATTTTAAGTTGTTAATTATTGTGATTTATAGTACTATTATTTTCATAATTTTTAAACACATAGCATACTAAAGAGGAAAGTAAAATAAATAAATTGAAATTGACAGAGTACTAATTAAATATAAATATATGCAATTATAGCGTAAGGACAAATCGATCAATTCACCGATTGATCCTAAGTAGTTCACATTCTCTTCTAGTTATTCCAGTTATCTCAATTTATGTGGCACAAATAAACTTAGGATCAATCAAACTTTTGTATATTTTTTAAATATTTTAATTTGTTAATTATTACAATTTATAAGACTTTTTACATAATTTATCAATAATATATGTTACTTTCTTTGTGCTAATTTATGTGGCACAATTGAAATTTTGAGAGTCAAACATTTTTTTAACATTTTAAAAGAATATTTAAATTGTACATTATTGAAATTGTAGTACCAATTTTTTTGGTAATTTTCAAATACATAACATATACTGAAAAGAAAAGTAAAATAAATAATTAAAACAAAGAAAACACTAAATATAAATTGAGGAGATCTCTGTAGTACCACTTTTTTCTTAATTTATAAATTCATAATATACTAAAAATAAAAGTAAAACAAATAAATTAAAATGAAGAAAACACTAAATATAAATAGAGGAAATTCAAACAGAATGACAAATCGGTCAATCAACTAATTTACCCTAAGTTGCGGATCCCTTCTATATAATAGAGTAATATCCTAAAAATTTTCTTGTAAAATTTAAAATTGTACAATAATAGCTATTATTTTCAACCCGAAATGACTAAAACCAATATTAGAATTTTGGAAGGAAAAAAAATGATTGAGAGGGTATTTGACATTAAGCTTATATGTTTGACCTAAACTAACGTGAATCTAAGTAATTAGCTTTTAAACTAGTAGGATTGCTATAAGTTATCCCCTTTATAAATTTCAAATTATATATATACTAGATATAAGTCTGTGCAAGTATGAACCCAATATATGTTACTTTATTGTCTCAATATGTGGCACACATAGATTTATGAGAGTCATTTTTTATATGCTGTTAATTATTATAATTTATAGTACTTTTTACGTAATTTACAAATATTATATATTACTTCATTTGTCTCAATTTATGTGATACAAATGAAATTTAAGAGTCAATAAAAAAATTAAAATATTTAAAATATTTTAAGTTGTTAATTATTATAATTTATAATACTATTTTTTTATAATTTTTAAATACATAACATACTAAAGAGGAAAGTAAAATAAATAAATTGAAATGGACAGAGTACTAATTAAATATAAATAGATGCAATTAAAGCAAAAGTACAAATCGATCCTTTCACAGATTGACCCAAGGCATTTCACATTCTCTTCTAGTTAGTTCAATTTTCTTAATTTATGTGGCACAGATTAATTTAGGAGAGTCAATCAAATTTTATATATTTTAAAAGTATTTTAAATTGTTAATTATTACAACTTATAAGACATTTTACATAATTTATCAATAATATATGTTATTTTCTTTGTGCTAGTTTATGTGGCACAATTGAAATTTTTAGAGTCAATCAAATTTTTAACATTTTAAAAAAATATTTAAATTGTAAATTATTTAGTTTGTAGTACCATTTTTTTCTGGTAATTTTCAAATATATAATATACCGAAAATAAAAGTAAAGTAAATAAATTAAAACGAAGAAAGCACTAAATATAAATTGAGGAAATCTTTGTAGTACCACTTTTTTCGTAATTTTTAAATTCATAACATACTAAAAATAAAAGTAAAATAAATAAATAAAAATGAAGAAAACACTAAATATAAATAGAGGAAATTCAAACAAAATGACAAATTGATCAATCAACTGACTTGCCCTAAGTTGTGGATTCCCTTCTATATAATAGAGTAATACATATCCTAAAATTTTACTTATAAAATTTAAAATTGTACAATAATAGCTATTATTTTCAACCCGAAATGACTAAAACCAATAATAGAATTTTGAAAGGAAAAAAAATGATTGAGAGGGTATTTGACCTAAAGCTTATATGTTGGTCATATTTTGATTTATATTATAAGTGGTAAGAAAGGTATAAATTTAGTAAAAAGAAGAAGAAAAAGAACAAGAATTTATTCCACTTATCCTTATAGAGAGCTAATTAGCTTTTTAGATAGGTATACAACAAACAGTAAGATTAACTAACTAATTATTGTAAAATATATAGGATACATGAATGATGAAATTAGGTATTGTTCGGTCAACACATGCTATACTTTTATTTTTAATCAAAATTTTGAAAAAAAAAATATAATTCTTTCAACGACAATTTTTTAAGATCACAAAATTAAATATTATTTTGATATATTCTTCATATCTTTAGTTTAAAGGCTATAAATTATTATATTTTTACTTTTTAAACCCCATACAAAGTCAAAACGAAATAAATAAATGAAAACGGAAAGAATATAAATTTTTTACACAAATCTCATGGTCTTAAGAACTAATTACATCATATCCCAACACTTTTTCTAGATTACAAAAATCTCTTAAATTTGCTGGAACCCGGATACATCCCAAAAGGTCCCAATACATCGCGTCTCAGTTTCAGATACTTCACTCAATGTCCCGATACATCGCGTCTCGATTTCGGATACATCACTCAATGGCCCGATACAACGCGTACATCCCGATACATAGCGTAAAGTGATGTATTAGATCGATACATCCCGTAAAGTGATGTATCCGAAAATAGAAGAGTAAGAATTTTTGTTATTATTTCAAATGTAGAAAATCTTAAAGCATATAATAAAATAAGTTGTATATTTAGATAATTTTCGTAAGAATATTACATTTGTTGATTGATGGGTCCTTAGTAGATCCACAAACAATTTTGGCCCAGGAGGACAAAATTATATACCATAGGTCCCAAATGTGGCACCCCAGCGTCCAACTGGAGGTGTTGGTTTGACCAACGCTGTTTTAAGAGATAATTATAGGTCTTGCATAATTTGATCATATATATATATATGCTATCTACACATAATATGTATATTAATAGTGTATATTAACTGTCCCAACAATATATATATCTATAATTTTTCCATTATTTTACCCTTTATCCATGATTACCCAACAACAAGAACCAAAGGTACATTTTAATTTTTAAGCCTCAAATTAAGTCCTTAGCATTATCTTGAGAATAATGATTAGAGAAGGACCATTTTATAGAATTTAAATCCACTTTTATAAGTGTAGTTTAAATTATTTATTTATTTTTTAAAAGAAAAATCTTAACTTAGTCATTACTTTGCTGTATTTCCTTGACTTAAAAAAAAGAAGTAAAAATAAATAAATTGTAGTAGTTTAAAGGATATTCTTGACCTTTTTATCATATCTTATCCCATTTGAAGAATTGCCATGAAATTTTGGAAACTAAAGCTTTACGCAGGCGATAGAAGTACCTTTCGTATTTTTATATGCTAATGTTGAGAATGCGCTTCTAAGATACTACTATCAAACTTTTAAGAATTTAAAAAGAGTATCCAGATTTAAAGGTAAATTTTACTAAATATGTTATTTTCTTTAGTAAAAAATAGGGGAAAATAATCAAATACCCCACAAAAGCAAAATAATTACAAATATATACCCTTTACATTCATACCCTAGCTACTAAATAATTGCACTATATATCCCCTTACTAATTTCGCTTAACTGATACTAAATTAGTATATATATATATATATATATATATATATATATATATATATATATATATATAAA
>JAJOOO010033178.1:0-12501 GCA_029582685.1 Solanum piurae
ATCTAAAACAATGAATTGTGTTCATATGATTATGGGTAACTAAACTCCACAACTAGGGTTGTGGGAACCATGAGTGATTAACAAAGTATGAATAGTAAATAAGCAATTCTTGAATAGTGTCTTGCATGCATTGATAATTCTTTCAGTTAGAAGTCTTTTTAGTGGTTGCAAACGTCAGAACTCGCCTTGTTGCTACTTGCCGAACCAAGGAGGTAATCAACAAGAAAAGAATTATCAACATAGATTTAGTGTGATACTATCTAATGGTCTAGTGTCGATTGGTGCGAAGTAATAACTAAGCCAAACATCGATGTGAGGTCTAATATGAGGTAAAGGTAAGGGTTAGTAATTTATACACACGTAGCCGGACCAAGGTGCGAGGTGAAATTCTCTAGATGCCGGACCAAGGATTTAGAGATACCTAACTTACCACTTTGCATGTAGTACACTAGGAAAGGATTGTTATTACTAGAATTATTGTGTTATGATCTTTTGGGGAACACGTATACCCTAGTTAATTCTCTCATCTTGATAACAACCAAAATTGACTTTTGTTTACTGATTACTTACTAAATGCTTACAAGTTGTTTCACAAATTCCTCCCCTTTAATTACCTGTTTCTGGAAGTAATTTGACTAAACGAATATAATTGTTGGTTAAAGTTAAATATAAACCATTTTCCTCGTGGGATCGACCTCAACCTACAAGTTTGGTTCTTTACTTGATAACGATCGCTTATGCTTGTGAAAAGAGGTGTAATTTGAGCTATCAAATTTTGGTGCCTCTGCCGGGGAATCTGGCTTTTTGATTTATTTTAACTACATTGTTGAACTTTAGTCAAATATTTCCTAATTCTACTTTTTGTTTTTTTTTTGTCTTTCTCAGGTTCTGACTCTAGTGTATGCCAAGTACACGGAGCCAGGGTGAACCACTTACTCATTACGATCCAGAGTTGAACCAAACTTTGCGAAGAATGAACAATCAATGAGTTCAAGTTAATCCTACCGGAGGCAACCTAGGTGATGAAGTTGAGTTACAACCTCCGAGGGTAGTTGGTGGGGACAACCAGGTTCCAGCTGAAAAATCAATTGGGAGATGCATTGAGGGTGCAGGGTCCACTAGGCCCACGACTGCATGACAACTATAGGGGTAACATCAATATTGCTGACTCTGATGGACCTCTTGTCCTACCTCTTTTGCCTCCGGGGCACACATTTGTAGTGACCAGTAGCTTGATGCAGATGCTTACAGCGAGGGGCTACCATAGGAGGACCCATATGCTCACATAGCCAAGCTAAGGGTGGTTTGCAAGAGTTTTGTAGGTCGACCATACTTGGATATGGATGTCATCGGATTGCGAGTGTTCCCTCTATCACTAACAGGCGATGCTGTTGTATGGTTCACTGAGCTCCCTTATAACTCAATCTATACATGGGAACAACTGAAGGATGTGTTCTTAGCAAGATATTATCCAATGTCCAAGAAGCTAAATCACAAAGATAGGGTCAACAATTTTGTGGCATAACCTGGAGAGTCTGTGAGTAGCTCTTGGGACAGATTCACTGCGTTTGTAAGAGGTGTTCCAAATCACCGTATTGATGATGAGTCGCTGAAAGAATATTTCTATTGAGGCCAAGATGAAAAAAATAAAGTTGTGCTTGATACTATTGCTGGAGGATCATATGGTGAGTGCACATACGCGCAGATTGCAGAAAAACTGGAGAAGATCTCTCGCAACAATAAAGCATGAAGCACTAGGAAGTCGGATACTGGGAGAAACACATTTGCCGTTCATACTACAAACAACCAGTCTGCGGATGGGATTCGTGAGGACCGAGTTGGGGTTAGTATTGAAGCATGTGTGCGGAAGTGCGGAAAAGGTAAATGTTGTGAACTACTTGACTAGGACTCCACCACCAATTGTAGAGTGTTACTATGAAGAAGATGCTTATGTGGTGAATGATTATACGGGGGGTTTACGACCAAATTCCCAAGGATCCAACACGTAATTGGTGCCAAGGTCAAGGAAACCAAGGTCAGAACTATGGCAATTACAACCGAGAGGGTCAATATGTCAGGGATGGGAACTTCAATCGCGACAACAACTACAATCAGAACAACTATGGAAACAGAAATGATCGGGTTGGACCTTATGTTTCCCCTCAAAATCAGGAATCTGGTATTAGGGAAGCTGGAGGCAATATGGCGCGTATTGAAGATATGATGCAGAAAATGATGAGAAGGTTTGATGCAACTGATGAGAATGTGAAAGCGATGAGAAACAACTTGTCTGGTATTGGTCAAAAGGTTGATGCCCATGCAGTGTCAATAAAGCATCTAGAGCAGCAAATAACTCAGTTGTCTACTAGAGTGAACCCACGTCAACCTGGCACTCTTCCTACCAACACCATCCAGAATCCAATGAATGACGGTCATTGTATGGCAGTTACTACTCGAGGGGGTAAGCAAACCATTGATCCACCTATGCCGTCTGTGGTGGATGTTGAGATAAGAAAAGAAGATGATGTGGTAGAAGTTAGAGAAGAGTCTGAGAATGCGATAGAGAAAGAAACGGAGATATCTCAGAAAGTGGTCCCCATACCTAAACCTCCACCACCTTTTCCATAGAGGTTAGTGAAGAAGACTAAAGATGGTAAATATCATGGGTTTATTACTCTGTTGAAGCAGCTTTCCATCAATGTTCCGTTGATAGAAGCCTTGGAGCAAATACCTGGATATGCGAAGTTATGAAAGATATGGTGACAAATAAAAGGTCTGTGAGTTTTGAAGATGATGATAGATTGCAGCATTGTAGCCCTATTGCTACAAGGTCTCTTGTGCAGAAGAAGGAAGATCCTGGTGCTTTCACGATTCCATGGACTATAGGGTTGTTACACTTTGCTAAGGCATTGTGTGATCTTAGTTCTAGCATCAACCTCATGCCATTGTCTATTTATAAGAAGTTGGGTCAAGGGGATCGAAAGCCTACTATGATGTGGTTACTTATGCTCGATCGAACCGTAAAAAGGCCCATTGGTGTACTCCATGATGTGCTAGTGAAAGTGGAGTCGTGCATCATTCCGGTGGATTTTTTGATTCTTGACTGTGAGGTTGATTTTGAGGTCCCCATCATCCTTGGGAGACCATTCCCTGCCACAGGGCATGCGTTGGTTGATATGGACAAGGGACAGATGAAGTTCAGACTGAACAATGAAAAAGCCAATTTCAATATTTGTAGGTCCATGAAGCAGAGAGGTGATCCCCAAACGGTATCTGCTATAACTTACGGAGTTGAGAGTGGACCAGAAGTGCAAATTGAAGAGCAACTAGGTGTCGAGGCACTAGCAGCAGTTATGATGAATTTCGATAGTGATGGTATTGAAGAATATGATGAGTTTGTAGCTGCACTCGATAGGTGCGAATATCGGTCAAAACCAAAGAAGTATGAGTTAGACATGAAAAATCGTGAGTCCACACTTGCAAGAACATCTATTGTAGAGGCACCGAAATTAGAGCTTAAGGCTCTACCACCGCATTTGAGGTATGTATTCTTGGGTAGAGATAATACTTTGCCGGCCATCATTGCGGCAGATTTAAATGCGAGACAAGTAAAGTGTTTGGTGACTGTGTTAAAGAGGTTCAAGCAAGCTATTGGGTGGACTATTGCGGATATTATTGGGATTCCTCCCGGTATTTGTTCTCACAAAATCCAACTCATGCCAGATCACAAGCCTAGTGTCGAGCACCAGAGAAGATTAAATCCACCTATGCAAGAGGTAGTTAAAAAGGAGATCATAAAGTGGTTGGATGTCGAAGTTATTTATCCCATTGCAGATAACAGTTGGGTGTGTCCTATGCAGTGTGTGCCTAAAAAAAGTGGTATTTTTGTGGTTCCAAATGAGAGAAACGAGCATGTTCCAATGCGGCCCGTGACCGGATGGAGAGTCTGCATAGATTACTGAAAGTTGAATGTGTGGACAGAGAAGGACCACTTTCCTATGCCATTCATGGACCAGATGTTGGATAGACTTGCAGGCAAGGGTTGGTATTGTTTTCTTGATGGGTATTCGGGCTACAATCAAATTTCTATAGCTCCTGAAGACCAAGAGAAGACCATCTTCACTTGCCCTTATGGGACTTTTTCTTTCAAACGGATGTCATTTGGGTTGTGTAATGCTCCAGCGACCTTCCAGCGTTGTATGATGTCGATCTTTTCTGATATGGTGGAGGATATTATTGAGGTATTCATGGATTATTTCTCTGTGGTAGGTGACTCTTTTGATCGATGTCTGGATCATCTGGCTAAGGTGCTTAAAAGGTGTGAAGACTGCAATTTGGTGCTAAATTGGGAGAAGTGCCACTTTATGGTAAAATAAGGGATAGTTCTGAATCATCGGATTTCTCAGAAGGGCATTGAGGTTGATAGAGCAAAAGTAGAAGTAATAGAAAAGCTTCCACCACCTATCTCTGTAAAAGATGTTAAAAGTTTTCTTGGGCATGCAGGTTTCTATAAGAGGTTCATCAAGGACTTCTCTAAAATTGCACATACATTGTGCAAACTGCTCGAAAAGGAGTATAGGTTTGATTTTGATGATGCTTGTCTGAGAGCATTCTGAGAGTTGAAGGAGAAGTTAGTTAATGCACCTATCATTATTTCACCGGATTGGGGACAACCGTTCGAGGTAATGTGCAATGCGAGTGGCGTGGCACTTGGTGTAGTATTAGGACAGAGGAGAGAGAAAAAATTTCACCCTATTTATTATGCTAGCAAAACCTCTAAATGTGGCCCAGAAGAATTATACTTTTACTAAACAAGAACTTCTTGCGGTTGTTTTCGCATTTGAGAAATTTTGATCCTACTTGCTTGGTACTAAGGTCATAGTGCATACTGACCACTCTGCATTGAGGTATTTGATGGCGAAGAAGGATGCAAAACCGAGGTTGATCAGATGGGTATTTTTGCTTCAAGAGTTTGATTTTGTGGTAAAAGATAGAAAGGGGACCGAAAATCAAGTTGCCAATCACTTGTCCAGATTAGAGGAAGAGGCGATTCTAAAGCTTGGTGATAGGGCTGAAATTAATGATGCTTTTCCAGATGACCAGGTATTGGCTGCTTCTCATGATCTGATTCCTTGGTTCGCAGACTATGCCAATTATTTGGCAAGCGATTTGGTTCCCCCGGATTTGTCTTTTCACCAAAGGAAAAAGTTTATGCATGATGTGAAGAAATTGTTTTGGGATGAGCCTTACTTGTATCGTAGTTGTTCTGACGGGATTATTCGTCGCTGTGTGCCCGAGGTTGAGATGTTGAGTGTACTTGAAGCATGTCATTTATCGCCTGTTGGTGGGCATCATAGTGGTATTCGGACTGCACATAAGATTTTGCTATGTGGGTACTACTGACCTACCATCCACCAAGATGCTCATGATTTCGCCAAGTCTTGTGATCGTTGCCAAAGAGAAGGAGGGATTTCAAAAAGGCAAGAGCTTCCTATGAATCTTATATTTGTGATAGAGTTGTTTATGTATGGGGATTGATTTTATGGGTCCATTTGTGAGTTCAGATGGGATGAAGTATATTCTTATTGCGGTTGATTATGTATCTAAGTGGGTGGAAGCAGTTGCCCTCCCCAACAATGAAGGTAAAAGTGTCACCGCATTCTTGAAAAAGAATATATTCTCCAGATTTTGTACACCGAGGATGATTATCAGTGATAGAGGTTCCCACTTTTGTAGTAAGTTGTTCAAGGCGCTACTTGAGAAATATGGTGTCTTCCACAATGTAGCCACTCCTTATCATCCGCAGACTAGTGGGCAAGTTGAAGTGTCCAATAGAGAGGTCAAACAAATTTTGGCAAAGACTGTGAATGCTAATAGAACGGATTGGTCGAGGTAGCTTTATGATGCTCTATGGGCTCATCGCACTGCATACAAGACTCCCATAGGTATGTCTCCTTATGAACTTGTATATGGGAAGTCTTGCCATTTACCAGTAGAGCTAGAGCATAAGGCGATGTGGCCAATGAAGAAGTTAAATTTGGATTAGGACGCTGCATTTAATCAAAGAATGAATGACTTGAATATGCTTGATGAGTTTCGCCTAAAAGCTTATGAAAGTTTAGCCATGTACAAAGAGAAGATGAAGAGGTATCATGATCAGAGAATCGAAAAGCGAGAATTTGTTGTGGGTGATCTTGTGCTCCTATTCAACTCTAGGTAGCGCTTGTTTCCAGGCAAACTCAAATTCAAATGGACTGGGCCATTTTTTCTCACAAAAATGCTTCCCCATGGAGCGGTTGAGCTTGCGAACAGTGAAGGAACAAGGTTCATGGTTAACGGGCAAATGATCAAGATCTATCTGGGAAATGCAGAAAGTGTGCAAGAAGTGATTGAGGCATATCATCTTGATGAAGTCTGAGTAATCAAGAGGTGTGCGTTGTGCCGCGATGTTAAATTAAGCGCTGTTTGGGAGGCAACCCAAAATGTAAAATCTAGCCAACAATAAGTCGTTTAGTAGTTGCTTCTCTGTACTCATTTATACAGTTGTTTTAGTTTTGTTTTAGTGTTGGCTAGATATAGCATAGGGTCCGTGTCTAAAAAGTGTCTAGAAAATGTAAAAAAAAGGGATAATGGTTGCTACATGTGCAGGGGCGGAAAAGCAGAATCTGCAGACAAATGTTTGGTGCATCTGTCTACGGACCCCATCGACGGTCCGTCGTTCACTCCACGGACCGCTAATGGCGTCTGTAGACCCCAGGCAAGTCCCTAAATTCTTCCAAGTGTGAGGTGATCTACGGTCCTGACCTACGGACCGTAGATCGACCTACGGACAGTAAGCGGGGTCTCGCAGGTCAAAACCCTAGTCTGGTCGACCCGACCCGGACTCCCTCTATTTAAAAGCCCCAAAGTTTAAAAACATTTCCCACTCTTTCTAAAACCCTCAGCTGAACCCCCACACCAAAATTCCAAAAAATCATTCCCTCACACCACCCTCCATTAGATCTCCCAAAGAAATTCACCCCCACAATCCACATACTCACACCCTTCCCATTTTTCCCAAAAATTCTCATCATCAAGAGAGTTCGGTGTCCGAGTACGGTACAGTGTTGGGTCAAATTCAGTCGGAGTCTAAGTCTCTGCATACAATCACACCACTGTTCATTTCTTGTAAGGTAATTGACTGTTCCCTCACTTTGAATTATGATTCATAGCTTGAATAGGGTAAGTCGAGAGTGGGTCTTGACCTTGGGTAGCTAATCATCCCTAAATGCATGTTAAATATGAAATTTAGACGCCCTTGGGACGATGGTCAGTGATTATAGGTAATTCTAACTTAAAACCAGTAGAACTACGAGTCTATATGTAAGTTCCGACTTAGGGTTCCATAATTTGTATGAATGGCGTGCTTAATTGAAGTAGTGGACCACCGAGAATGACGAACTAGCATGTGGAGTGTTGAAATGCATGATTAGACTTGCTTAGTATTGTTGTTGATCCTCTTGTATGTCTAAATGATATTCACCGATGCATAAAATTGGCCGAGACCCACCCATAAGACCCCATCCACGGACCGTTGTTCGGTCGACGGACCGTTTATCTGGTCCGTGGCAGGGGCACTTGGGAAATTTCCCAAGTGTGACATGACGGAGGTGGACTACGGTCCGTGGAATGACCCACGGACCGTTCTGCATTTCCGTCGTTCCCATCTATGGCTATACCATGGGTACTTCTGACTTACGGAGCAGGTCCACGGACCGTAAGTTGACCTACGGACCGTCGGTTCCCTCCGTCGGTTACCACTGTAGCTAACTATAATTTTTTATTATTACTTTTTTTCTTCTTCTTGATTTCGTTTGTTTATGGTTCTTAAAATTCTTTCCACCATGTCTAGTGATTGTGCTAGGTCGTAACATCTCCTCAGCAGGTACCATGTTACCAAACAAGAAAGTCGTCATCAACATGGGCCGGTCAAAATCTTTGGCGCCGTCCTTACGACTGATCAATGAGGATACCGACAGGGAATGAGACCCGAATTACTAACCCACACCTGCCCGGACTACTCGGAACCAGTCCAAGAAGGTGCTCCCCGATGTAGTCACTGCCTCCTAGTCTGATGAGGAGGATACACTGATCGGGTTACCATCTAGGGCTGGGTCCGGTTCCGTCACTGGTTCAAGTGCACATGAAGCGGCTGCCTCGTCTGATGAGCCATCTAGCTCTAACTGGATTCACATCCCTCAAAATGACCAACCAGATCCTGTAAATGGAGAGCCGAATAGGTGGTGCATCGAGGGACAGTGGCAGATTTACCGTGATGCCAAAATGAAGAATGCCCAGGAAAAGATGGCCTGTATAATTACGGAGGAGCGCAGAGTTCTCACCAGGAGCCTCCACACTATGTCAGAGATCTACCAGTTTTTCCAAAGACCCAAGTGTGAGTGGATGGCTCGTGATCCGGGTACTTATAGCGAGGAGATTGTGCAGGAGTTTTACGCTTTCTATGTTGCCACTCTTCGAGGGCGAATTCACAAGAACGCCAAGCCCGCAGCACAAGACCCCCTCACATCCACCATGGTCCGAGGTGTCTCGGTGGACTTATCCTACACCACCATCAGTCGGTTCCTTTATGGCCCTAACCCTCACCACACATGGGCGGACTCCACCGCTGAATTTGACTATCGGTGGGAATTTGTGCGGACAAGAGCTTTCGGCTGAAATATAGATAAAAGGGAGGCGGTTATATCATGGCTAGCTCGGCATATGGATTTGGATGGAGAGAGAGCGGAATGGGTTGCTGCTCCCCGGTTGGGTATTCGGAAGGTTACCCTCACTTTGGCAGCCAAGTTCTTTTGGCTATTGGTCCGAAATAGATTGTCACCAACAATGGCCGATAATATAGTCACATGGGATAGGGCGGTCATGGTGGCTGCACTAGTTACAAGATTGGATATAAATTTCACCCGCCTGCTACTGGGAGAATTGCATGAGAGGGATTTCAAGATCACCACCACCTACCCTTTCCCCTGTATGATCTTTCAGCTTTGCAGGGATGCAGGAGTGCCTATATGGCATTGTGATAAATTGGTGCATGCGACTGGGACCCTTTACATTGGGTTGATTCAGGATGAGACGAATGTGGTAGCACCAAGAAGATGGCCCCGAGTCGATGTACCTATGGGCGAGGATCGGATAAACACTGTGGGGCAGATGCAGGGAGATGAGCCCCCCACTACAACTCCGACTGATGAGCACCCAACTTCCTCTTCTCATATGGGCAGCCAGGCCCCGAGATCATCTCGAGCCACGCCACTCTCAGGAATGACTATGATACCATTGGCTCGAGTCCAAAAGTTAGAGGGCCAGATGGCCACCCTACTACATCACCTGAAGCCATGGATGAGGAAATTGATTATCGAGTCTGATGAGAAAGCGAAAAAAGAGATGGCGGCGATGGTGGACCAGAAGGTCCAAGCTGTTCACGCACGCTTAGATGCCTTTGAGGTAAGAGTGTTGGAGAGGCTTGTTCCCACCGTTGATGTGACTGCCCTCCGGACAAATATAGTTGGCCTCCGTACCGATGTGGATGCCATTTTTTCTACACTCGCTATTGAGCCTCAGATTGCACCCTCTGCACTTGACGATGATACAGTTCTGGTGCACTGTTTAGTGGAGATGAGGTGGAGGAGCAGCCAGCACATGCCCGTGGGAAGAGGCACCAATCTAGTCAACACCCCGAGCGCACGGAGGTGGAAAAGGCCAGTAGGAAGCAGCCCAAGTTATAAAGAGCGGCCATGAAAGCTTCATTCATAGATGAGTAGTTACGGGAGCAGAGAGCCCATCAGATGATGGCTGGAACATCGAGTTCTTTGTCCACTACTGAGGGTGTGGTGAGATTGATGGTTAGAGCTACTGAGGGTGTTGTGACTGAAGATGCGGGTACTACTGAGGGTGACTCCACTACTGCTGTTGTGGAGGATGGGAAACCGAACCTACCCCCTTGTTGATGAGGCATCGACGCTATGCGCTACAGGTTTGCTTCACCTAAATCCATTTTTGATTTTATTGTTTTTATGCATTGGGACAATTGCACTTATTTTGTTGGGGGTGGGGTAAATGGATTGTGAGTGATGGGGTGAAGTCTGAGTAACCCAACTCATAATCCTCTCTTGGGGTTTTCTTACTTGTGTTCTTTTTCCCCAAGAGACTGTTTCTTTTCTGCTGAACCGACCTGTGTTAGTAATAGTATGTGTAGAAGTAAAATATGGAGCATGATGGCATAATCTTTAAAAAAAACAAAAAAACAAAAAATATTGTTGGCTAAAACTCAGGAGGCTAGAATAAGTTGAATGTGTTGGTTCTGAAGATGACATAAGAATGAACCAACTGCATGACCTATGCTTAACTTAAACTGGGTAATTTGATAATCTGATAATGTAACTATTTGCTAAGTGAGTGAGAGAATGATTGATTGTTCAAACAGTTGTGTGCCAATCTAGAACTTGCCCGGTTGGTTCTGCTAAGATAATCTACTCTAGATGCTAGATATTGATCATAGACCCTTGTTCTAATAGTCCACTAAATTGCCTAAAAAGAGTCTGACTAAATGAAGAGAATACTCCCTTCGATCCAAATACTTTGAGCCTAAACTTAGGCCAAAAGCCTAAGTTGAGGGTGGCTACTGCAAACGTGACCTCATTCTTGGCCGTGATCCGACATCAGGTATTGTGCACCTCAATTCATGGAAAATCCATAAGTCGAGGGGGGCTATGAAAGAGGAAACCAAAAGAAAGATGGGTATGAAAAAAGTTTGGTGTCGAAAAGAAAAGAAAAGAAAACTAGAAAGAGGATGTGACTTTGGTGAAAATACAACAAGAAGAATAAAATGCAAGAAAAAGATGCAGTTGAAAAGTACAAGAGCTACAAAGTGGAAGTCGCATCCGTGGTTGGAAAGAATCAAGGAAAAGAGGAAAAAGGTAGGATGTCGAAAGATAGGGCAAAAACAAGAGGTCGAAAGCATAAAGTAATGTCAAGGAGGGAAGAAAGTCAGTAAAAGTACCCAAATGTACCACATCTGACCCTAAGCCTACGGTACAAACCAAGAAAGCCCTATAGTGATCCTAGAGTCTAGTTTGGAGAGTCTAAGCAGTAAAAATAAGGGCAAGCCTATGGCATTGAGAACCAACTGTACTTGAAATTATTTGTGAGTGTGAGTGTTGAATAACTCCATGTACCAAAATAACATTCAGTGTCTGAGGAAGGAGTTCGTTTGAAGTAAGGGTATTAGTTATATTGTCGGAAGTTTGGTACTTTGGTGATAGTAAAACTGTGGAGGTTTGTGTTGCTAGGTCAGTCATTGTCATGTTTGGATCCGCACAAATTAGCTTGTTTGAGTCTAAGACAACAAAATCTCATTCAAAATAAGAGTTGGGATGAAGAACCATGTGATTGCTTAGGTTGAAATTGTTTGCTTCTGTACAAGTTTCATTTAGAGTCATAATGTGTTGTTTGAGGACAAACAAAAATTTTAAGTTGAGGGTGTTGATGTACCGTGAGTTTACGGTACTATTGATACGTTTCACTAAGGATTTGTGAATGTCTAAGGCAGTTTTGTGCTAGTTTTATGTGTTTTTTGTTGTGATTTCAGGAAATAAACTCAGGCGTGAAAATATGAAGATGTAGCTGAGGCAAGTGCTGAAAAGAGTCACCTACGGAGGCACTTACGGACCATAGGATGAGTAACGCCCCGTAGATGAGAATCGTGGGACAACCAGGCATGGAAAGATTGAAGCTCAAGGAAATCTGACAAAGTGTGGAACCACGGTGGGGACTGATGGACCATCGAATGACTTACGATCCATCCTGCAGCTCCGTAGAAGTGATCAGCGGAGTGGTTCTAGTGCCTGAAGTTAAATAATCTAAGTATGGAGCGACGGAGGTGACTGACGGTCCGTCGTCTCACTGACGGACCATGCTGCTGGTTCGTGGAAGCTGACTGAGAGTGGTGGATTTGTGAAGATTTCAAATCGGCTAAGTATGGAGCTACGGAAGAGCCTACGGACCGTCACTCGACTTACGGACCATTGGTCAGCCTCGTGGAATGGAGGCGTGTCCTGCCATTTTATTTCCTTATTTTGTTTCCCTTCTAATTTAGGACTTGTTTTCTATAAATAGGGTATGGAAACCTCGTTTTTGGGGGTTAGACTTTATTATTTTTATTCTAGTTTTTGTCTTGGGAGATTAACTTGCAACTTTAGTAATTCTTGATTTCCTAAGTTGGTTTTGAAGATTTTGGTTTTGAAATTCAAGTTGAAATTTCGGGTTTGTTATTCTCAATTATGTAAGTACATAATTTTTTAATCTAAAACAATGAATTGTGTTCATATGATTATGGGTAACTAAACTCCACAACTAGGGTTGTGGGAACCATGAGTGATTAACAAAGTATGAATAGTAAATAAGCAATTCTTGAATAGTGTTTTGCATGCATTGATAATTCTTTTG
>JAJOOO010033179.1:0-20792 GCA_029582685.1 Solanum piurae
CGCCTGTTTATATTGTTATTTGTCTACTCTTGTTTAGTTTCTACCCTCAGACCCATTACTAGTTGTTCCGGGTTACGGGTTGGCTTACCTGCTGGTGGGTTATAGTAGGTGCCATCATGACTTGAGAAATCGGGTCGTGACATGATTCATCCCTTCCTTCCCTACTCCACACGCTACCCAAACTTCTGAAGTTAAAGAGAGTTCTTCCTCTCTTTTACATGCTGTAATTTGTTAGAAGTTTGTTAACGCAATTACCCAACAATTACATTCTATTAGATTGCTCATAATATTCAAACAGCAATAACATGTTTCAGTCTAGAGTTATCATGTAATTAAAAAATGCATCAAGTACTCCGACATATGCATAAGACAGGCAAATAAAAAGGGTCAATGACAAAGTTAAGAAGAACAAGAACCACTCTTGCTTTAAAGTAGAGGGCTGGATTATAGGTGAGGGATTAAACACCTCTTTTTTCTGCTCATCTGAGAAGGATATTGCTGTTGACACAAGGCCAGTCTTCTGGACATATTCCTCCTGCAAAAAAAATGTAATAAAGTGGCAAATAAGATAACGGATTTCCTTTAGAAAGTTCGTGAATGAAGAATATAGAGGACACATATTTACAGCAGTAGTTGCTGCCAAAAAGTATCAATCTCCTCGAGTAACATGAATACAGGAGCACTAACCTCATAAATTTCGCCAAGTCCCTTTTTGCTTTTATTGTCATCCTGCAAATTGATAAATCAAAAAGAAACATCAAATCATAGCATCGTTAATAACAGCTATCCACTTGAGATCAGGATAGAATCCACTTGATTGGACAAGTATATATTTTTACATATAGAAACATTATTTACCAGCTCTTTTGTTTCTCGCGGTGCTCTGGATAGCAAGCTAGGACGCTTCTGAACATCATCAAATCGGCCCTATACATTACAAGCTGAGGTCAGTTGCTGGTTATACCTTGTTTCATGCAGACTCAAATGTTGGCTAGGGTGGCAGAGAAGAAAAGGAACAGATAGAGAAATAACAAAAGAACAAACACTAACATGATCATATCATCTGTAAGGAGATTCTTTTGGATAAAGTAAGCCATACAAGTGTAAGGAGCTTCTATAATTTCCACGTGCTTTACCCATGAAAAAAAAGAATCAGGCCCGCACGTCAGGGGCGTGTTGAGAATATAATTAACTACATAAAAGTGTGTTCTCTCTAACAAGTTAAGCTTTTAGATGAGATATTCACACACTTCAACAAAATGTTACACTCTTTTCGAGTGCATATTCTAAAAGAGAGTCTAGCATTGTAGTTAAGCGCACGTGCCTATCTCTACATGTGAACCAAATTCACCAAGAAATTACTAGCAAGCACTTCTCTAAAGAATAACTCCATTCCACTTCATCAAAAGAAAAAGAATACTTCCATTCCAATGAAGAATGCCCCAAATTCAGTAGCAAAGGAACAAACTTATTCTTAACATTTGCACGGTCTAAAGAAAAAAAGACTTAGATATTAGCAGCATAGCGGCAAAAGAAGAATATTCACCTCAATGATACGTTTCTGAATTATTTCTTCAAGTGTTGCAGTAACCTCTTCAGTGATTACAGGGGCAGGTCTCACATTGTGCTCAAAATCCAGATCAACTTCCAATGCACTATTCTTTGGCCTTCTTGCAGCAGTTACCTGCCAATAAAGATTATTAAAACATACAGAACCGAAGACGCCATGTGGTACATATAGCTAATGCATGTTGATGAATGAGTGATAGGGAAATATAAAGGAAGAGGGAACAATTAGAAAGGAAAAGATTTATGAAGATAGTAAGTAGCATCTATAATGAGAGTACGGGGATAACCAAAATTCAGTTTTCATCTTGGATCTGGGCTTGTGTATTCATGAACGGGTGTTTCTTCCAAGAAAATACTTAAAACGAGTAAGGGAATTATGAAAGAGAGATCTTACTTCTCCTTGCATAGTCCAGGACTTCTCTTCCAAGTTTGCTTTCTCCATATCCTCAATTGTAGATTGGAGTTTTTCAAGCTCTTTTTCATGGGTAGAAAGGCTTTGCTTCTTCTAAAACAGAAGAGAATAAATTAGACAGAGGAAACATGTATAGATCACTTATTCATTCATCTTCATACACTTTACAACTGAAAGGACAGAAAGTATACTACCTGATTGCCATCATTATCATCAATCATGTCATCATCAGTTCCCATGTCATCTGATAGATCCGATGATTTAACAGTTTTCTTCTGTCCAGTACCCTTTTTCGAACCAAAAAAGTCCTCATATCTGTGTATCATCAAGAAAAGTTTGAGCAAATTAGAAGTGTCAATGTTTCAGGTAACATAGTTTAAAACCTCTGTCATGTATAATGTGATGGACATTCCATGTGAGGGGTGAAAAATAGTGAAAGGGAACTGTCATGGCACAAGTGCAAGGTGTCTTACTATTAAGCTAAGAACAACAAATATGGAATGTGATTCTGCAAGGTTTCAGCCCATTTCGGAAAGTTAGTGCTTGGAGATACTTAAATAAAACTTTGAAACTTAGTTAAATGGTTGTACCATCAATGACCGCTGATTAGAACAGCAGTGAAATATAGAGGGAGAAAGAAAGCACAGGCTCCTCTGATATTAGCAAACCAGAGAGCATGTTCATCCGAAATCACTAATCTAGTACTCCCTCCGTTTCTAGTTTGACTTGGTACGGAGTTTAAGAATTTGAATCCTATGGTCCTAAATTAAAATTATGTCAAATGTACAAAATTGCCCTTTAATCTTGTGGCCTGAAACAAGCCACGTGGAAAACTGAAATTAAAATGTTACCAAAAAAAGAAAGAGGTCATTCTTGAAACGGAGGGAGTACTAGTTAACTGTCACAATGACATAATATAGAATACAGTTGCCGGGGAGGCAGAAAGAACACCCTGCAGTATCTGAAAGGAAATTCTGACTACATAAAGACAATTTTTGAGCTTCACCACAGAGCTTAATCACATAGTATTATCCAGTCCTTCTCGGTTTAAGGCAATATGCAAAATGTCACTCAATCACCCTTCACAGCCAAATCTATTCTGCCTAATTGACATCAACGATACTACCTAATGGACAATCCTCAAGTCTTGAAAAACAACCAGAAGATTTTAAAGTGTCTTTTAGTCAAATGGACTGAGACATGTTGCTTTTCTATCCCCTTGAGATCATTGAGCTAAGACCAACACTGCCAATTCTTCTCAACCTTTGGTAACTAATTCATGTTTTATTTGTCATATAACACTAAAAGGATTAATAAGTACATGGAGAAAAGACACACCTGGCAATTTCTGTACCTTCATCTTCATCATCTCCGAGGCCCATTAACCCAAGCTGCAAAAACAAGATACTGGTAAAAATGTATGCTTTATTAAAGAAGCGCAAATCTGCAGTCACCAATCTACTTGCAATCATGATTAACTTAGGCAAAATATCTCAACCACCAAACGACTAAACAAAGTCCGCCTTCATTTTCAAAATCAGCAAATTCTTACCTCGTCATCTTCCTCTTCGTCCTCCTCATCGCCTTCTTCACCATCTTCTTCCTCTTCCTCCTCTTTTTTCTTGTTACTTCTTATTTTCTTAGTCTTTCCCTTCAATCCATACTCCCTTGCTTCATCATACTCCATATACTCTTCCAACTCATCTATCTTGAAAAACTTATCCTCCACTCCCCCTACCCCACCATTCTCCTCCTTCTCCTCCACGTCTTCACTCTTCTCACCATCATCACCCTCCTCTTCTTCCTCTACCTCCTCCTCCTCGTACTCCTCCTCATCATCAGAATCATTCATATCTACATCTTTAAAGTATTTACTTTCTCCATCCAATGCCAGTTCCTCTTTCTCCCTCTCTAAATTATTATTTTTTCCACTGTTACCTGAACCTAAATTAAAACTCTTTGAAATTTCTTCCGGTTTCTTCTCAAATTGTCTGATTTGACGACCGAGGGAGGTAAGTAAGGGCTCGGATTGAAGGTCAATTTGCTGCCATATTTGTTCGGCATCAAAACCATCTGTCAAGAGCTGAGCGAAGGGCGACTTCGGAGTGTAGGGTTTGAGAGAAGAGTATAGGTACTTAGAAGCTAATCGAGCGGCTTCGGAGAGTTCCGGTGATGCTGAAAGATAAAGAGGTGGTTCAGTTGATTTAAGCCGCCGGAGGGCATTAACGCCGCCAGCATTTTGGCTGCCGTCGGTTGCCATAGAAGAGAATGATGGTGTGTTCTTCTTCCCAACAATTAGAGGTTGTAGGGTTTAAGAAAGGGTTTTGTTTATTTAACATGTTTTCTTTATATATTTTTGAGAAGAAAAAACAAAATAGTCCTTCATGTTTGGGATATGGATCAAAGTTGTCCCTATACTTTGACTTAAAAGCATTAATAGTCCTTCAACTATAACCAAATTACTTTACTATGGTGCTTCATATCTCCCTAATTATTTGTTCACATTTCTTTTTTAATTGTTTCTAATTATTTGTCTATTTTGACAAATCTTTGAGAAAAGACAATTTCTTTTTACCTATTATATCCTTAATTAATTATTTGAAAAAGGTAAAACTTCTTGAAAATCGTAAATTTTAGTTCATTCACTTCATAATTAATAGGGGTAAAATGATAAACTCACTATATCAATCATTATTTTTTAATTAGTGTGTCAATTTAAAAGTGGACAAGTAATTAGGGATTGAGAAGTATATAAGAGTCTACAACACATGTGCCGACGAGGACATGCGTGCTTCTTGGAATTACATTATTAATAAGGAATATTTAAGTCATTTGAATATTTAAAAACAATCTTTCTCTTAATAATTTTTTTTTTTTAGAAATTACGGAAAAATGTACAAATCACAATAATTAATACTATAAAAATATTTTTAAAAAATTATGGTCAAATTTAAATTTGATTGACCCTTCAAATTTTATATGTGTTGCGTAAATTGAGGCAAATGAAGTAATATATATTATTTGAAATGACTAAAAAGTATTATAAACCACAATTATTGACAACTTAAAAATACATATAAAAAATATTTAAAAGACATAAAATATTTTTATTGACTCTCAAAATTCTATAGGTGCCATGTGACATAAGCAGTTACATATATTATCTGAAATTATGTAAAAGAAAAATACTATAGGGCACACTAATTAACTTAAACTATTTATGAATTATTAAAAAAATTATTTGACTCTCAAAATTTCATTTTTATCACATAAATTGAGATGAGGACATGTGTGTTTCTTGGAATTACATTACTATTAAGGGACATTTTGGTCATTTAAATGTTTAAAAATAATCTTTAATAATTTATACTTTTAGAAATTATGGGGGAAAAAGTATAAATCACAATAATTAATTCTATAAAAATACACATAAAAAAATTATGGTCAAATTAAAATGTGATTGTCTTTCCAAATTTTATCCGCGTCACATAAATTGGGATAAATGAAGTAACATATATTATTTGAAATAACTAAAAAGTACTATAGACCACAATAATTAACAACTTAAAAATTTAAAAGACATAAAATATTTGATTAGTTCTTGAAATTCTATAAGTGCCACATAAATTGAGATAGAAGGAGATACATATATTATCTGAAAATTAGGTACAAAAATTCTATAAATCAAAATCATTAACTTAAAATATTTACAAATTATTAAAAAAGAATAGATGAACTCTCAAAATTTCATTTATATCACATAAATTGTGATAGAGATAATAATATATATCGGGTCCGTGCTGACCCGGGCTCCATCGTCTAGTATAATGAAACAAATCTACCAGAATCTATCATGTGAATATTTTACGACAAGAATAAAATAAAAAGCTATCAAAAAATTTAATTATAGTTAACCCATTTTTTAATTAATCATAAAAACAAAAAACAAAATGAATTTTTGTTTGCCTAATAATGAGAGAACCCTTAAATTATTTTACTTATTATTTATATTTAGAGAAAATGGATATTAATGGCGTAAGAGATGGTTTGCCTATTTTTTTTTAAAAAAAGATCTATTTTGATGTAAGTTTTTAGAGAGGTTCGATTTGATACGTTGTATCAAAAAATTATTTGTTTTGAAGCCAATTTCAAGAATAATTAGTTACAATTATGATTGACTAGTATTTTTTTTACAAAATTAGATATATTTAAAAGTTTATAATCACAAATATTTATAAAAGAAAAATATAAATATGTGACTTTTCAATATAGCCTTAGAATATTTCGATATCTTGTTTATGAATTATGATTTACCCATATAATAAAATTGTATAAAAAATTTAAAAAAAATATAATAAAAAAATACAACTTAAAAATCCAAATTACATATCTAAATAAATTTCAACTAAATATCAATTTAATTTTATATCACTATTTTTATCCAAATTACATATCTAAACAAATTTGAACTTCATTCTTCAGATTATAACCCTTATATAGAGATTTGACTGTTACATCATTTTTATTTTATTTCCTTTTTTATTGATCAACTGTAATAAGATGTACATTTTTATACAAGGAGCCAAGAGGGACTTGAGAGTTGCATCTTCATCTCTCTCTTTCATGCTCAGGTGAGTTGATCATCAAGGTCAGTTTTTTCTCCCTCCATCACTTAATTTCAACTGCTGCTTATCGGAAAGAGTAATTAAATTCAACGCCGGCAGGAGGCAGCTATATCAATTATAAAAATAAAATTAAATGGTATCTTGTATGCCCTAGATGTGAATTGAAACCAGTAAATTCGTTATTCATTGTATTGATTTTGGATGAAAATGTTTAGTTTTCCCCTGAATTTGATGGGATTTCGTTTGATTCAGTGTATAATTTGTTTATGAGTTTTTTGAATTGTTGTAATCAGATGAAAATAGGAGAGGGGAAAGAGAAGAAGTTATCTTCTACGGTCACCTCTCCTTGTGATCCACTGGGCGATGAGTTATTGCAAGGTCAGTGGTCCAGGGAAGAGACGGATCACAAGGGTATTGAAAAGGGATTAGATTTATATGGAAACATGGATGAGAGTGAATTTATAGACAGTATGGATATGGGAGGGGAGTGGATTGGGAAGGATAGTCAACTGCAAAATACGAGTGAAACTTGTGATAAATTATTTGTATCAGCAAATTCTTGTGAATCTGCAGAATATAAGAATAGTGAACTAGTTGGGAAAGAAATTGAAAGCTTTGGGACTAGTGGCGGTTCATTGGAAATCAGATCTATGGGAATTGATGATGGTTTGGAGTTGCTTAGAGATTTTAAAACCATGGGAGGGAGTTTGGAAGGATCAGGCTTGCAATCTGGTGTAGAAATCGGTGGAGGTGAGTTTGTAAGATGTTCCGATGAATGTGAGACGTCATCAAAATATGAGCATTCAGATGGCGAGGACTCAATGTTTGGAGGAAGCACTAATGATGAGGAGAACATTAATATTTATTATGGAAGAGAGGTACAACGTTCTCTTGAAGAAAATGGCAAGGATGAAAATGAGTTGGTTATGGGTTCGGCAATAGCCTTTGGTTCGGATGATTGGGACGATTTCATGCAGGAAAATGGAGAATTTAATCTCTCTTCAATGGCGCATGAAGAACTTCAGCCTGAAAACCAGCCTACTACTAGAAGTGAAAATGAATGTTTGAATATTGCTACAACTGGTGTTATTGAGTATTCTAGTGTAGGTTTAGCAACGCCTAAAGAAGAGGACCTTTCAAGTAATCACGACCAAGGTGGTGATAATTTAATCAACTACCTTACTACCTGTTCTGTGGACCCATTGAGTCTTTTGAACCATGGCAAACCTGATCATGTTGAAGATGAGAACGCCATGCTTATTACAAACACCCAAATTCAACAGATTAATGAATCGGCAAAGTTCCTTGAGCAGTCTTGTGCTTTCAAATTGTTTAATCAGGACAGAAGTCCCCAAACACAAATAAATGAAGTTCCAATCAAAGAGGATCTAAAAATTGAAGGCGGTGAAGGTGCCTATGATGAGAAATTAATTCATATCCATGATGATCTTGTTTCCGGAGAAGTGGAGCTAAAATATAGAAGCTTATTATTGGACCCTTTATCTCATCCTGATCAAAACGAATATCATTCATCTACAGAACCTTCCAAAGATGTAAAGTTAGAACTATCTGCAGACCAAAGTTCATCTACATCATTAGCATCAGTGACTAATGATAATACAAATGCTAAAAGTACCTCCCTTTCAGTTGGTTGCTCTGAATATCATCTTGCATCTAAGGTAAAGTATTGACAAATATATATATGGATATCGCAAGCTTATATATTTTAGATATTCTTGGTGAAGTTTACAAATATGTACCATGTTTTCCGTCAAACAGATAAAAATTGGCATCTTGTGCTTGTTTTGCTTTTGCTGATCTCCTAGCTCCTTGAACTGTGAAATTTAATTGGTGGCCTATATTACTACAGTAACTAAGCATAGTCGCTTCACATTGATTTGTACTCATTACATATATTTATCTGCTAGGTAAAGGTCTTTTACCTGATTTTATCTTCAGCGATGAGCTGGCTGAAGCATGCCACGAAATGTGAAAATACTTCTTGTGGTTCTTCCATTGGAAATCCTTAAATCTGAAATCATAAGGGTGAATTTGCAAGCATGGGAAGTTATTTTGTTTCTCTAAGAGTGACTCCTTTACATATAACCTCTCTTTTTCACCACATGAAGTAATTATTTGATTAAACAATTTGACTTCTCTATCTGAAATCTATGCTTATTTAACACATTGTGTTGAGTAGTTTATTTATCAGGAGGTGTATCAATTAAACCTCCATCTTTGCCAGTGACTAGAAAATGGTGAATAGTATATAATTACCCGATCTTTGCTTATGTAGAGCCAAATATAGAAGCTAAATAAATGTTCTTGTTATCTTACATATACAAATCTGCAAACACTGCGACATGTTTTTGTTAATCTTGTTCAATGTATGAAAAATGATCTGTCTGCTTGTTGAATGGAACACGTGAGTTGAATGTCTTAGATCTTAAGTATTGCTTATTAAGAACTGATAAAGATCGGATTCGTGAAATTGTAGCTACTTGAAAGATAAAGTGCTTATTTATATGCTGTGGAATCGAAAAAAGAATTTTTGATACTTTACCATACTATTAATATTGGAGTGCCTTTACGTTAGAACTCCTCGAGGGTCCACTTATTTTCACGAGCATTGTCCCTCTTGGAACATATACTGATTCTTTCCCAAGTGCAATCAGCAATGTTTTCCAGTGACTTCTGCCGTTGTGCTTATGGACCTTCTGTTTGACAGCCAGGGTCCTTTGGCTTATGCTTATGTGGTATGCAGATCGAAAGAAGAAATATATCATTTGTGCATAATTTTCTGAATGGTGGTTATTGCTGACAGTACATATTGCTTTCATGTTGGTCAATTTTTGTAACTTACTTTGGTGTTAATGAATCGTTCCCCAGTTCTACATACAAGGCTCCTTCTTTTGATGTTTTGTGTTTTCTCTTTCTTTTTGCAGACACAGAATCTTGAGTTAAATGAATTATATGATGAGCTTGTTCATGATATGGAAGAGATATTACTTGAATCTGGTGAATCTCTTGGATTCAGTTTTGGTAACAAGATTTATCAATCATATATACCACTTCCTTCAAGAGATGGTGGTTCTACTGCTTCTACTTCTGGTACTGATGATGCTTATGCTGCAATCCAAAACCCTCTGAAATTTGACAGGGTGGAGGTCATTGATACAATACAGAAGATAGGGGATGTTTCACTTAGTGAGAGATTAGTTGGAGTAAGAGAATATACTGCATACAGGATAAGAGTGTGGAGTGGCAAAGATAATTGGGAGGTTGAAAAACGATATCGTGAATTTTCTGCTCTCTATTGGCGGTTGAAAAAGTTATTCGCAGATCAGGGAAGGATTCTTCCTCCTGTCTGGTCCTCTGTTGAACAAGAGTCACGGAAGGTTTTCAGAAGTGCTTCTCCAAAAGTTGTTGCTGATCGAAGTGTTCTTATTCAAGAGTGTTTAAATTCCCTTCTCCTGTCAAGGTTTCCTACAGGTGCCCTCAATGTTGTAGTGTGTTTCTTATCTCTGTCTAAGGATCTTCCAGATTCTCCAACTTATGATACAAATGCACGTCAGTCTCCGTCTACTTTAAGAAGCAGAATCAGAGGGAATGTTTCCAGCTTGGGGAAGACTATTTCCCTCATCGTTAATAAACGACCTTATAAATCGAATAAACAGTTACTAGATGAACAACATTATTCTTGTGCTGGTTGCTACAAAAATTTTGACGATGGGAAGACTCGAATACAGGAATTTGCGCAGACTATGGGGTGGGGAAAACCTCGTTTCTGTGAATATAGTGGTCAGCTGTACTGCTCGTCATGCCATACAAATGATACGGCTGTCTTGCCTGCAAGGATTCTGCATCTTTGGGACTTTAATCAATACCCAGTTTCTCAGATGGCTAAATCTTATCTGGACTCTATCCATGACCAGGTAATGAGAAAATTTCCCAATCAAATTTGACTAAATCTCTGTTTCTTGCCATTCTTTTTGACTGAACAGGCATGCATTATGTATCTTTGTATATCTATATATAATTAAGCAATTTAATGACACTTGGTCTTGTTTCCTCATCTTGCATACTAAATATCTTTCTACAATCCAAAAGGTTGCAACCAAGGGTGTAAGTAGTCAATGAAAGTGGGGATAAAGGCCCTGGAGACTAGGGATTAATCCTAGCAGAGACAAAAAAAAGCAAAGAGCTTGGTGAATTTTGCTCATCTACCTAAACTTTTAAAGTTACATGATACGTAGATAGTAGGTACCCGGTGGATTAGTCAAGGTATGGAATGGCACCGGAAAAGATGCATAACTACGCTTTGACAGGGTTAGTAATACATATGACCTGCTGCCGTCATTGGGAGAATCGGCATTAAGCCCCAGCTGTAGAAATGCTCACGTTTCTTGCCTCCCCCCTGGGCTGCAGCCTCCTGTAATCTTACTTCTGGCTCCTTTCACTATGAGAACATGAAATAACTGTAGGACTTATGTTTCATTCTTCTGCTCTTGCAGCCAATGCTTTGTGTCAGTGCAGTCAATCCTTTTCTGTTCTCAAAGGTCCCAGCTCTGCAGCATGTCACAAATATCAGAAAAAGGATAGGAACTATGCTTCCATTTGTTCGCTGCTCCTTCCAAAGATCCATCTACAGGGGAGTTGGATCTAGAAGATATCTTCTTGAAAGCAATGACTTTTTTTCTCTTAGGGATCTCATTGATCTATCCAAGGGAGTCTTTGCAGGTTAGCCTGCAAAACGAAATTTATACTCATGATGCTTGGACACATGTGCTTTGTTGTTAAAGTCCCAGAAGATCTTGTCTTTGCTAGTGATTTGTTTTACTTCTATCTTTCTTTTCCATTTTATTTTTGTTGAAGATTATGAGTGAGGACTATTGTTAGCTCTTGGTTGATTTTATTTGATATTTTACAGTTATACACTAGCTTAGCCTCCAATCGCTCAAGTTGCCATAGAATTGTTCCTAAACTGCACCCTTTTCTTTATTTTGTCCCCACTCCTCTCTCCCTCAAAATCATAGCAGAGCCTGAATATACTATTAATCCCTTCTTATTTACATTTACTGTTGCTTTCCCATGAATATATGAATGATACTTCCTGCTTGTCAGAACATAGAAAAGAGAATTAGGAGAAATCAGGGAAAGGATGTTTCTTTAATAGTTCTGACCTGTTTTCCATGTGGCAACATTATTGAGAAAACTGACTTGTTTTGGTCCTATGCTATATGACTTCAAATGCAGCTTTACCAGTTATGGTCGAGACTATATCAAGAAAAATTCTGGAGCATATAGCTGAGCAGTGCCTTATATGTTGTGATGTGGGTATACCCTGCAATGCTCGGCAAGCCTGTGACGATCCCTCTTCTCTCATTTTCCCTTTCCAGGTTGGCAGGGTTTATCTTGTTTCATTTATTGATATATGTTTCTTATTAGCATACTGTTTGGGAAGTTGAAGTTAATTAATCAGACTTTTCAACCATTCTGCACTGCATGTGCCAAAAGAATTTAGCTCAAATTCTAAAAGTTTGACCTTTTTTAATAAAGGTGAATAATTTTATTGACCTAAATGTTGTGACTTAAACTGATGTAATTGTCCACTTCCAATATTTACTTGCATAAGAAATGCCAGACCTTCAAAGATGTAGTTTGTCCTTCAACAGGAAGAAGAAATTGAAAGATGCAAGTCTTGTCAATCAGTTTTTCACAAGCATTGCTTTAGGAGGACATCAAGTTGCCCTTGTGGTACTCAATTTAAACCGGAGCTAGAGGGAAATACAAGTAGGGGCAACCAGAGTGAGAGCAGTGTGGGGAATCTCTCCTTGGCCTTGCCAGGAAAGAAGGCAGACCTCAGTAAGGGGCTTTTTTCTAGAGTATTCTTGAAGGTAAGATCACTGAAGTCTAGCGAGGGTGGAGAACAGTGGCCTGAAGATAAGAGTACTGCTATTGTAATGGGCTCATTGCCTCTGACCAACCTCTGAATACCTGTACATATATTCGTCCTTGTATTTTGCGTTGCAAGAAAATCATGTGAATTGAAGCTTGTGCTTTAGCTGAGATCTGTAAGAGTTGCCTATTCTTTCTCTGTTTGTCTCTCCATCTTATTTGGTCCTTTTGTATTTTCCTTCATTTGACTTGTATTCTTTTGTAACAATTTTCAGAAACAAGGGTGATTTTTTCTTCTCTCCATGATCATTTTCTTCTATTATAGCCAAAACTTCTGATCTAATTATACTTTTTGTGAAGTTCAAGAAGCTCAGCTAACTCAGCATTCTTTGGTTTTGCCAATACATCACGACATAACTTTAGTTTGTATGAATTTGAAGAGTGCAACTTATCCTACTTATGATGGTCTTTACTGTATGCACTATGCAGTGAGGAATTTGTTCTATCTTTTGTCTATGCCTTTTGTTTTGGCTTTGACGTTGGAGTAGTTGGTGTCTGCATATTCATGATAACACAGAGTACAACCAGGGAAATGAGCAAGAACTTAACTTAGGTACACTGGAAGTGTGTATTTACATTTTACACCATCGATATACTTGTAACCTGCATTATTTATTAGGTTTACTAATTTCACTTTTATGGGGCATGAAAAAGAGTTATCTGATGCTTTCTTTTGGTGTTTCTCATAAAATAGAAAAAAGTTATATTAGTAACATTCCACACCTTTAATCAGTTCAGTTTTGACTGAAAATGCTTTTTGTTTCCCAACATATGGCCACTTCCCCACTAGAAAAGTGGAGATCTTCAACAGTAGAATGGGCCGTTCACTATCTATACAGCTTTCTCATTGTCGGCATGTTCATTGTATTTAATCTTAGGGAACAATGAACGGATAAGATTGCGCCACGTGTTCCTATTTAGTCTTCCGTTAGAGTGAAGGGCATATATGCTCTAGTTTTTGGACAGCAGGGGCACTAATGTCCCAAAAGTATGACGGAGGGTATCCGCATACCATTTACGATAGATCGGGGGTATATGTGTCCTTTTTCCCTTATTTTTTTTTAGTTTTATGGTATTCCACGTGTAACCAACAAGCTATGCTAAAGCACAAGACTCTCGGGCATGGAGGAGAGCTATGCAAGATGAACTAGATATGACCGAGAAGAACCTAAAAACCGCAAGGCGATTGGTGTAAAATGGATTTTCAAGACAAAACTCAATCCTGATGGAACAATTTGCAAACATAAGGTTAGATTGGTGGCGAAGGGATACGCACAACGATATGGTGTGGATTACCAGGAAACATTTTCTCTTGTAGCAAGGTATGATAGATTCAAGCTTATTCTTGCATTTGCATCTCATAGTTCGGCAGATTCATCAACTTGATGTCAAATAAGCTTTTTTGAATGGTTTGCTTGTTGAAGAGATCTAGGTAGAGTAACCTGATGGTTACTCAATTCTTGGAAAATAGGATCAAGTTTATCTGAAGAGATCTAGGTAGAGCAACCTGATGGTTACTCAATTCTTGGAAAATAGGATCAAGTTTATCTCTTAACGAAGGCCTTGTATTGCCTAAAACAAGCCCCAAGGGCATGGTATGAGAGGATGGACAATCTTCTCATCCAACTTGGCTTTAGTAGAAGTCAAAGTGAAGCTACTTTGTATGTGAAAGTCATTGCATGTGAGTCCTTAATTGTCTCAATTTCTGTGAATGACATGTTTGTGACAGGAAGTAAAATTGAACTAATCCAAAAGTTCAAAGATGAAATGGAGAATTTTTTTGAAATGATTGATTTTGGAGTCATGAAGTACTTCCTTGGCATGGAAGTGTTGCAGACCAGTTATGGAATTTTCATATGCCAGCAGAAATACATTTCGGATATTTCAAGGAGGTTCAAAATGCAAGATAGTGTGAAGCTTGGCAAGGATGAGGATTCCGAAAAAGTGGATAATAGTATGTATAGAAGCTTAATTGACAATCTTCTATATCTAACCGCAAGCAGACCTGTCATTCTCTTTGTTGTAAGTTTTCTTTGTAGGTTTATGCATTCGCCTAGAGACACACACTTCACAGCGGCTAAAAGAGTGTTAAGGTATATTAAAGGAACCAACAAGTTTGAAACTTTTTTCCCAATATCTGACGAAGTAACTATGAACATGATCAGGTACTCTGATAGTGATTGGGGTGGCAGAGTTGACGATTCCAGAAACACCTCTGGATATATTTTCTGTTTGGGGACAAGTTATTTTAGTTGGAGCTCTAGGAAACAAGAAACTATAACTCAATCAACAGCAGAAGCTAAGTACATAACTGCTGCATCTACTGTGAATCAAGCTATCTGGCTAAGGAAGATGGTGAAGGACTTGGGCCATGAACAAACAGAAGCTACCAAGATTATGTCTGACAACAGTTCAACAGTTTCAATCTAAAAAAATCCAGTGTTTTATGGTCGAACTAAGCATATCAAAATCAAGTTTCATTTTATTAGAGAAGTCCAACAATCTAATGAAATGTTGCTTGTTCATTGTTCATCTGAGAACCAACTAGTTGACATTTTCACTAAGTCATTGCCAAAGGAAAGGTTTGAAGATCTGAGGCAAAGAATTGGTGTTTGCCACAAAAATGCCAAGAAGGAGTGTTAGACAATTGGCATTTTTTCCAGCTTATTATTTTTTACTTTGTTTTACTTATTTCAGTTTAGAGCACTCTAATTTTTAGCTAGATTTAGAGGGTGTTTGGATTGGCTTAAAAGTTGGTCAAACCTACTTTTAAGTCAGTTTTTGACTTCCGAAAGTGTTTGACAAATATAAAAAATAACTTAAAATAAGTTACAAATGACTTAAAATAAGTTACGAAGTGTTTGATAAGGTAAAAAATGACCTAAAATAAGTCAAAAATGACTTAAAATAAGTCAAAAATGACTTAAAATAAGTCAGAAACCAAAAGTAGGTCTCCCCCTACTTTTTATTTTTTGACTTAAAAGTTATTTCAGTTTGACTTTTTATTTTTTACTTAGAAGCTATTTTTTAATCCAATCCAAACGGGTCAACTTTAGTTGCTCAATTTTCTGAAGTTAGTGGCCCCTTTATGGCTGTTAGTGACCTCTTTTATGGCTGTTAGTGACACATGTTCTTATTTAGTTTTAACATTCACTTTGTAAGTGGCTACTAGATATAGGAAATTGTTAGATTTTTCCTTGTATAAATTCAAATCTTCTGCAAATTAATATATAGCTGAAATTTCATAAGTTCACTCTATTTTTATTCTTCAAATCAGTTTCTTTAGTGTTTCTGTTTTAACAGAATGAAGAGAGAAGATACTTCAATCTATCTTTGATGCTACCTTGCGATTCACCTAAACACGGGTGAGATCTGAGCACCTAGTAATGTAATTTAAGTGCGGAATGAGCCTACGATCTTGGGCTTTGATACCATGTAAGCTCCATTAATGGAGATTAATACATTGCTAACTTGCAGAAGAAATGGATGAGAAGAAGAGAAGATATTTTGAGAGAACACAAAATCACTGTTACATTGAATTGGCTCAGCTTATACACATTCAAGTAACTAACTAACTATGTACAACTGAACCTTCTCTAACAACCTAACTGATTCACACCATATGGCTTGTACAGTGAACTTCACAAATGCATTTCACATCTTTTTAAATAATTTGTGGGATCAAAATTTCATCTTATTATGTTATTCTGGTTGTAATGACTAATGACTTTAGTTTACGGGAGTTCTTGGAGCATTTAACTGTCAAGGAGGAGGATGGTGCCCTGTTTCAAGGAAAAATAAAAGTGTGAATGAGTATTCAGTTGCAGTGACATGTTTGTCTAGTCCCAAAGATGTTGAATGGAGCTATGGAACAAATCCATTAAGTGTGGAAGGAGTGAACATTTTCGCGGTGTACATGTATAGATAGAAGAAACTAAAGCTCTTAAAATTGTCCGAAAATGTGGAGATTACTTTTCAGCCTTTCGACTATGAGCTCTTAACAGTCACTCCTATAGCTGTGTTGTCGAAAAAATCAGTGCAGTTTGCCCCAATTAGATTGGTGAACATGCTCAATTGTGGTGGTGCAATCGACTCTCTTGTCTACGACAACAGCGATGAGGAGGAAGAAAGTTCAGTAAGCATTGAAGTAAGAGGGAGTAGTGAAATGAGGGTGTTTGCCTCTGAGAAGCCGTCATCGTGTACGATCGATGGAGTCTCTGTTGATTTTAGTTACGAAGATCATATGGTCACAGTTCAAGTTCCATGGCCTAATTATTCAAGATTGTCTGAAATTAAGTATGTTTTCTGAATCAACAAATCAGGAAAATTAAAATTATACTCCACTTAATATCGAAAGCTTTAATACTATGATTTCGTTGGCTGAGGCATCATGATTTTTCTACATCAAGTTTAATTAATATTTGATGCAAGGCACCTTTTTTTTTCCTTTGAAGTTCTCCAATATTCCTTGAACTATAATTGCATTGTTTGAGACATGATGATTTTTAAGGAAGCTATATTATGTTTGACTAATTAATGAGTATACTTAAGAAGGTTTTGATGCGAGCAACAATTATTTTGTAATCACTTTTTAGGTAGAATTACATAATTCAATGGGTATTGTCGTAGAGTAGTCACATTTAATTATTTTAGGTATAAGATGTAGTAGGTTTGGTTAATTGATGTTGGGATAGTCCTCATGGATAAAACAATTTTAACAAAGAGATAGCAGAGACCTCGGTGATGTTCCACTAATTTTGGACGTAAAAGTAAAGGTGAAAACCTCTCAAGACCTTAAAAGACCTAATGATTGGGGTAAGTACATGATAAGTTTTTTGTTCAGGTGGATGGTTTTAGAAGTTTAATTAACCTTATCGAAAAATGTCAATCTAATAGAATGTATATTGTAATTTGTTAGCATACAACTAGATGTTAGTTCTATGATGTATAAATATGTATAGTATTACATATTTGTATCATCCAAAGACATGTCACTATGATGAGAGCCAAATTTTTATGAGTTATTGCCTGTTCAATAGAATGAATTATTAAGCAATATCATACCCATACTAAAAAGATAGGGAGAAATAACAATAAACTTAACACAAGTAGCATTAACATTCCATGAAAAATTAACATAAATTGCAGAAAATAACAATAAACTTTAATATAAATTGGAGAAAATAACAATAGTGAATAACTAATCATAAAACTAGTAGCTAATACTATAATTGCACTAGCTAGCATAAAATAATATGATAATTAATATTACGAAAAAAGGGTCAAAATTGCCCCAAACTATGCGAAATAGACCACTTATACCCTCCTTTACATTTTGAGCTCAAAAATACCCTCACTGTTATCTCTAGATACCACAAATACCCCTCAAAAGTTAACAATCCAAAATTTTAAGGACATGGCAAGTCATGTGTGACTGATCCTTCCACCTAAGCTGCCAACTAAGATTACTACTAACTTTTTTTTTTAATCTGAATCTCCTAAAATTGTATTAATCCAACAAAAAACAAGAACAAAGTTAAAATCATCTAGCCTATATTCCCCTCATATAGACAAAAGAAGATACATATATGTTATACAAAAATCATCCTATCAAGGCTAACCCTAAATCAAGTAATCAACGAAACTTGATCGATCATAGCAGCCCGAGGAAACCAAGTAACACGAGCCAAACAATGTGAATCAACAATAGCTTGACCCGTAACTGGAGCAGAACCTCCATTCCTACCTCGCAGATCCCTGCTTTCACAACACAATGTCCTTGATTACCACTAACTCATTCTTGTTAACCCATCAATTCATCCTCCCAAATCAAACCCTATTTTTGAGAGAAAAATTTGATGCATTTTTTACCCTTTTACCAGAAAACAACTCGTCACTTTGAGAAAGTCAAACTTTTCGAGGCTGACTTTTAAAAAAATATGTTATCTCTGCTTTTAAACAAGAAAAATATGTTTATGCCATAGCTGATAGCCCATATTCTTGACAAATGTGTTTTTTCCTTAGTTGATAATTAAGACTCAGTACCATCCCCTAGAAGAATTGGAAGATATGTTTTGAACCTCTCAAAATTTAGATTGCTTTAATCCGTACAATAATCAAACAAATATTAGAGAATTAAAAATTGGGTTAGCAAATACTGGAGGTAGTGTTTTCATAATGTAAAGGAAATTTCGCATCCTAAATACTGCTGATTTGGAAGGATGAATTGATATTTTTAGCAGGAATGAGTTGGTGGAAATCCTAGTTGGTTGGTTAGGTGGAGAGATCAGTCCACATGGCTTGCCACGTCATTAACAATTTGGGTTATTAAAGATCAAAAGGTATTTGTGGTCTCTAGGAATAACAGCGGGGGTATTTTTTATCTCAAAATATAACGGAGGGTATAAGTGGTCTATTTTGCATAGTTTAGAGGTAATTTTGACTAATCACTATAAAACTAATATTTTTCCTTTATACATAAAACCAAGTAAAGTA
The DNA here is from genome assembly GCA_029582685.1 of Solanum piurae. Lineage (NCBI taxonomy): Eukaryota > Viridiplantae > Streptophyta > Magnoliopsida > Solanales > Solanaceae > Solanum > Solanum piurae. Next base: position 19,060 of record JAJOOO010033179.1, read on the forward strand.
AAATAAATCTAAATAATGAGGATTCAGGGTGTGTTTGGTATGAAGGAAAATGTTTTCCTGGAAAACAAGTAGATTTTTGACTTATTTTCTCATGTTTGGTTGGTAAGTAGAAAATCTTTTTCGAAAAAGATTTTTAGTGTTTGATTTACGAATGAAAAATGTTTTTGAGAAATATCTTTTATTTTTACTAGAGTAGAATTTTTTTTTGATACTGAAAATATTTTTTAAAACAAACTTAATTTTTTTTTGGAGGTTGGGGGGGTGAAAAAAATAAAAAATTGAAGTTAGAAAATATTTTTTTAAAACAAACTTGTAGGGGTGAAAAAAATGAATTTTTGATGTTGAAAATATTTTTTAAAAACAAACTTAAATTTTTCGGGGGGGGGGGGGGGGGGGGTCGCAAGTAGGGGTGGGGTGTGGTGAAAAAATAAAAAATTGAAGTTGAAAATATATTTTAAAAACAAACTTAAATTTTTTTGAGGGGGCTGATGGGGGGGGGGGGTTTATGGGGCTGGCAAGGGGTGAAAAATTAGAAAATTGAAGTTAAAATTATTTTTTTTAAATAAGCTTTGAATTTACTTTTTCAACAAAAAAAATAATTGTAATTTGAAGTTGGAGGAGAGTTTTGGAAAATGTTCTCCTTAGATTTTGAAGGGAAGTCATTTTCCTTAATTTTGAGAAAAATGAGTTGATTTGGAAAACATTTTCCAAAACTTTTAACCCAACGAAACATGAGAAAATTGGAAAATATTTCCGAAAAATGTTCTTCTTCATACCAAACACACCCTCAATGTATAATTCTGACATGATTTCTGTATCATTTTATTTTATATTTTATATTATTATTACTCTTAAAATTAACGTCAAAATTAAACATACATTTTCTAATCAAACAAAACAATAACAAATTGTAAAAATAAATCTCATTTTTTGTTTGATAAAATAAAATAATTTATTTATTTATTATTTTTTGACCTAACTATAACTACTTTATCATTATTATCTAAATCAAGACAAGAACAATGCCATGACCGTTCATTTTTAAGAGATTATGACTAATGAATAAAAATAAACAAATAAATAATCACCAAAGAAAGTTACTTTCATTCATTAAAAAGAGATATAACATTTAATACATTTTTTCTTTCGATCAAATCTATCGACTTTTTCAAAATATTTGTGCTTTTGAGTAGTGGTGTCTTCTTTATTGTCTGCTTTAGAGTAATGGCTTATTACGTCATTGCTTACTTATCCTTTTTTGTCTTTTCCTCGTAATCGTCATGGCTTATGTATTTCTTACGTATCTAGGTTATGCATTGTTATGGAGTCGAAACTCATTCCTGAGTCGTCGTCATCATTTGGGTCTTGAGAAAATTGTTCTAGCGACGGGTTGTATTCATCACTTTCTGAGTTTTCAGTGTCAGCAGTCTCTGGTTCTGGGTTTGGGTATTCTCTTATAACTTCTTTAGTTTTTTCACTATGTAACTTGTGGAGCGAACTTTGTATCATTTGTTCTATTTTTTTGTCTTTTTTTCTTTTTAGCAAGAATCCTTTAGTTTTCTTTTTTTCCCTTGTAGTTTTAGTTGTATTGAAACTGGCTGGTAAAATTCTCACACTTTTTTGCAAAGTGTCAATCATCAACGGATTTGATGAGTCTTTACCCGCTACCGTTTGAACGGGACTAGCTGTACCTTTAGCCGATACAATGGCTCTTTCTACATTCTTTGGGGAAT
>JAJOOO010033180.1:0-13001 GCA_029582685.1 Solanum piurae
CACACACACACACACACACACACACACACACACACACACACACACACACACACACACACACACATATATATATATATATATATATATATTATTTGTGTGTTAGAAAAAGAAGAGAAGGAGAAAAAGATTACAAGAAAAACTTTTCTTAATTAGTTTATTTGCTGGGTTTTCTTAAGGAAAATATTCTTTGTTAGATTCTGGCTCGTAGTTTTAATACTAGAAAAGCTTGTTGAATCCTAGGGGATACACCTTAACCGGTGAAATATCATTAAGGACAGTGCCATAGGAACGCCTCGAGCTACGAGATTTCTGTGATTTCCAATATTTTTCCAACAATAATTGAAGTAGATATAGACCATTATTATAAATAGATATAGATTGATCATCAAAGTAGATGTATATATTTAGTTGAGCTGAAAAAAATACAATGATAATTAAAAATTAATAAAAACTAAATATTAATTGTTGGTTATAATTGGAGATTAATTAATTGGGAGGACATGGCTTTGTGCAATAGCAAATGGAGTTACTACACTCTCCGAATTGAAAGCCCTCACTTTGGCAGGCAGTTGTACACTTTGTCTGTTCTACATAGGGTCCCTTGAATGTTTTGCTTGCTTCTTTACAGATATTTGCCTCTGTCATAATAATAATAAAAAATTAAAAATAAAATATATATATATATGTATGTATGTAAGAATTTAAATAAAATTATTAACATTAATAAAAGAGAATAATAAATTTGATTAATTCAAATTCACGCTGCGTAAGGCTCATATTCTTTACATATTAGATTCAAGATCTGTAATTAAAGATGGAGAGATCTGATACATCCGACCATATATATCTCAACTAGTTTTATTTTTCGGTCCATATGATATTTCATACCTGCATTGTCGTTTAACTAAGTCTGAATTAACATGTTTTTTTATTTTTAAAAGCTAAAACTCGATACACGTAGATAAAGGTGATGGGATCCTGAATAACTTTACCACAACACATGTTATAGTTGATTGAGTGATTATTTGAAAAAAGGATACATAAATTTTTTAATTTTTTTTTTCTCTCTGTTATCATTTATTGATTGGTAAAGAAAGCATAAAGTAATGAGATTATATACCTGCATTGCCCATGAAAAACAACACAAGAAGAAATACAACTTTAAGTAAAGACAAAGAGGGTGCCATCTTCTTGTTTTTTTTTTTTGGTATGATTTCTTCAAAGGGTATTTTTGATCATGAAAATGATGAAGCACCATGATTATCTTATATAGAATTAAGAAATGATTAACTCAATATTTTTTTAAATGAGATTACCTTTAGTTATTTGGATAGTAAATTTTTTTATGTTTAATGAGTTTTCATCCCTTTAATTATTTGGATAGTAAATATTTTTATGTTTAATGAGTTTCCATACCTTCAATTATTTGGATATTAAATCTTTTTATGCTTAACGAGTTTCCATCCCTTTAATTATGATTTGGACACTATTACCATTTGATGAGATTTCTTTCATATATTTTTTTAAAAAAATCTATAAACAACCTAATGTACCACTTTGTACTGAGGTGGACATAAATATTAAAAATCAAAATCGGATCGAATTACACAAATAGATTTTTAAATAATTAATGAAACTATTTGATAAATATTTTATTAAATGATATAATAAAAGAGAGAAATACAAATTAAGTTATGATTATGATATTATCTATTCAGAAAAATTGCTAAAAAAATCCCATGCTACATTTTCAATTTAAAATTGCTGATAGAAAAGACGAAAACATAAAAGTTTATATATCAAAAACTTCAGTTAAGTAACAATTTTAATTGTCATAGTTTCATACTAAATTCAATGATTCTTATAGCAATATTATTGTTCAACCAACAATATTAAATCTACTCTATCATGGATTATGTGATTTTCTTTTTGTATAAATGAATCTATGATAAAAAGAACCAAATCAAAATATATTTGTGCTAAATTATAGTGAGAAAAATATACTTGAATTATATTCGAACATATTTATGCACGAAATTTCCAAGTTAGAGAGAGATTGTTTTTTTTTGTTCGATATTCGATGCTCATACTGACATTCATTTAATAAATATTTGTGTCACATAAGATCCATGAATATTAAAAATTTATATTTAAACTTTCATTCTTATAGTATGCATTGCATGAAGAGATAATTAAGTTGCTATAGTGAAACACTACCGTTGATGTTTTACTTTTATAATAAAAAAATAAAAAAATAAAATCAAACACATAACTTAGTCGTATAGAGATTATCAGAGAGTGGCAAAGAAATAATATTTTTAAAAAATGTGTATGTAGCATTGAAGATATAGAAAAAATATCAAGAGTTGGATAATTTTTGACAATATTAATACAATTATTCCTATTATTACAATATTATTGTGGTTATTATTATATGTCACGCCCCGAACCTACACCCTGGACGTGACCGGCACTTGAGAACCATTGTTGGCCCCAAGCGAACCCTTGGCCCGACGCAATACTCAGCGGAAGACAAAAACTTTTTGCGCCCAATCGCACACGCAAGTGTACGTGGTCATTCAAGTATTAAAGTAGCTCTTATTAAGAGCCGAGTATTGTACCCACATAGACTCACGATTAGAATAATCTGATTTTTCTAATACTTTCAGTTAAACACAAGTGTTATCAAGGTTAAAAGAGTGATTGATTTTATAACCTAAAATTTAAGTAAAAGCTAAACGACAGTGATTCAATTTCTAAGGGTTCAAATAATGGTTGTAGCTCACATCAGGAATCATGAATATTATCTTGTAAAATGGATATTCATCAACTATCAAATCAATGATCACATGATTAAATATATAATTATGGTTTCCCGACCTCTAATCGCCTACGATAAATAGTAACCTAACTAAATCGTTGAGCCGGGATATGCTGGACTAATTACCGAGCATTACAATTTGTTTCTGTATAATGACCAAGCAAGGTCTCTAGGTATATCCCTATCCTAGATACAAATTACATCTAATTCTTAAGAGAAAATCATGCTCCTCATGCCCCACGTTCTATCCTCTTATTCCTCTCCCGAGTTCAATTCAGACAAGATGTTTATTTCAATGGTGATAAAGCACGAAATACGAAAAATAAGAACATAAGAGAGATTTATTTAATGTCAATCGATTAAACTTCGACAATTTACAATCATCCGGTAACCACAGCCCTAGAACTAGGGAAATTAGCTACTCACAATAATAATTTCGGCTAAGCAAAGTTTAAATATGATAATTAGATCGAAAGTAGAAGAGTTTAGGAATGAACCCTTAAAATAGATGAAATAGCTCTCCAAATCATCGTTCTTCAAAACCTAGAAAAATTAATAATTAATAAAATAAAATATTAGTCTATTTATAGTTAAGTCGAAACGACCAAAACTGGCACTTAAGGACGCGACGCAGAGCTACTGTTCAAATTCATTTTATGGCAATCAACTCTTCTCCGCGATGCGGCCACTCAACGGACCACTCTGTCTCAAATACTACTTCACAAACCAAATTAAAATTCCCTCTCCGTGACACGGATAGGGCACGAACCCTTCTGTTTCCATTTCAAATACTCGATCAATAATAAAATCACTCCCCGCGACGCGGAGAGGATACAAATCCTTCTTGATCTTCATTTCTTCATTATTCTTTCTTGCTTCTTTTCAACTTGGATCCGTTTGTGTTTCCCAATGCCTGTTTCAGTGCTCGTTTCTTTATTCACGCTCACCTACACAACTAATCACGTTGGTTAGTATAGATACATTCAAAAGACTCGACATGACTAAAAATTAAAAGAAAATGATTCTGAACTTGGACAAAATGCGGGTGTTATTTGGTTCCTAGGCATATAAATACGCCCAAGATCACCCCCCCATACTTAGAGTTTTATTCGTCCTCGAACAACTTCTTAACCTAGTCCTAGACCTAGACTCTCTAAAAATCGGTATTTTTGCATCCGCCACTTCATTTAAAGGATCTTTTAACAATTAAAGCACACATGTTTTCATTTACACTTGGCCTTCACCACTTTCGTACATCATACACTTCAAGTACTGACTGGACAAATTTTTGCAACCAAAGCATTCAACTTCATGTTCACCATTAAATATCACCTATCTTTCATACAACAAGTGCCCCTCACTAAAAAGAATAGTCCGCACACTCAACTCAACAAATTGAATATAGTTTAAGGACTTTAACAACACATAACACTCTCTCTCAAAAAAATGACATCACACATGCTTGCACTGAGAACCATAAGCTTGCCCATTATGTACATCTCCAATTATTAAGCGTGCTTTGCAAAGAATCAACTTGGACTTTACGGGTTGTAATATAAACTTGGGTTAAGGGAGAATACATTTGGGTAGAATTAGTGACTCATCCTCCATAATGCACATGTTTAGATTTTCTTGCTACATTCACAACTCTTTCTTTCCCTTTGGTCCCGCTTTCAGCATACTTTCCCAATTGTACCTATAACCATGCCCTCTCTTTCACTTGAGCTCTTATTTTCTACACAACCCCCCCCCCCCCCTTTTTTTTTTTAAACACTTAACATTAGCCACCCTGAACTTGTGCATTTTTTACGAGTTAAGGTGTACATTGTCTTTGTAAGGACCAAGTTCATTATTAAGGTATTCTCCGAATTAGCCACCTTCAGTTTAGGATTTTAACCTTAGTCGAAGTGCACAGTGTCCAAAGGACCAGGGCCAATCACATATTTAGGAAATTATGGGCTATCATTTTTCTGCCTCTTTTCTTTCTTCACCACAAAACCCAGCATTTTCACCCTATCTACTCTCAACATTGTTTTCCCTTTATCCATCTTACATAGTGCATTAGGGATTACTTTGGGATAAAAAATAATGGTATCAATAAGAGGGATTCGGCTCAATTAAGTAGGTTAGAACAAAATCAAGGCTAGAAGGCTCAACGGGGCTATATTAGGGATATTTTATATGAGAAGGCTAACATTTACCATACAAATCAAAGAGAGGTTATTATCATTTCCTAAAAAAAGCAATACCGTTTATTTCCCTTCAATAACATGCCGGGCTAGTTGTAGACTCAGATGCAATACATGGATACTACAATACCTCACCGCTCAAGGCATAAGTTCTACTCAAGATGGATCAATCGCATGCACACAATCAGTGCATGCAAAGGTTCTATTTAAGCATAAGTTGTAATCATTGAAGTCAAGTACGAGAATTCAAAAGCATTCATATATCAATTTGCTACATGCTTTCGTACAATCTGCTTTTGGAATTTCAAGCTTCAGCACATACCAAACCTAAGACTCAATGACGAAAATTGCCCTTAAGACAGTCGTCATCCATCTATCATAGGGCAATGCGACTCAACTACGATGATTGACTCGATCCTAAAAAGACAAAATCTTTTTGTATTTTGTATGGTTCATAGGGACTCTCCTTGGCCAAAGAACCGGAAACAACCTCCAAGGAACCCCATACATCAAATATCTCAACTTCAAGGATGTTGTTCAACGACATCTCAGGTCTTCTAGAAATAGTGCCCATCAACTGACACTGATCACAACCTTTCACAAAAAGTACAACATCTTTAAATAATGTAGGCCAAAAGAATCCACCGTGGTGTCCACTATATGGTGAATAATGACAACTCTCCAACACCAACAATGATTCCTGTTTAGCTATACACCTTTGCACCATCTGATCAGGTCCCTACTTGAATAAGAAAGGCTCATCCCATATATAAAATTGCACCTCAAACTTTAGCTTTTGCTTTTGATGTATTGAGGCCCCAGGTGGAAATAAACCAGTCACCAGAAAATTCACAATATCAGCATACCAGAGTACTTGTGCAAGGTCCAAGGCTAGCAATTGCTTATTGAGGAACTCTTCACGAATCTGTCCTTCATTCCTCACATGAGATGAGTCCTCAAATATGGACAGATGATCGACTATCTGGTTCTCAGTCCCCTTCCTATCTCTAATCTCCAGATCAAACTCTTGCAAGAGCAATATCCACCTAATTAGCCTCGGCTTTGAATCCTTATTGTTGAATAAATACCTGATTGCAGCATGGTCAGTGCAAACAACAACCTTGGTGCCCACCAAGTACGACTTGAACCTATCGGAAGCAAATACCAATGCTAGCATCTCTTTCTCTGTGACAATATAGTTAGATTGAGTTGCATCATGTGCCTTGCTAGCATAATAAATGGAGTGAAACATCTTATCTTTACGCTGGCCTAGCACTGCACCAACCGATGTATCACTGGCATCACACATGAGCTGGAATGGTAGCTCCCAGTTGGGAGCAATCAGAATAGGGGCTTCGATCAACTTCTTCTTCAATAGCTCAAATGACTGCAAACAACTTTCATCAAATACAAAATTCACCACTTTTTCAAATAAGCTGCACATGGGTCTTGCAGTCTTAGAAAAGTCCTTGATGAATCTTCTGTAAAATCCGACGTGTCCCAAGAAACTTCTAACCCCCTTCACAGTGATGGGTGGTGGAAACTTCTCAATGACCTCCACCTTACCTTTATCAACTTCCATCCCATTTCTTGAGATTTTGTTCCCCAGTACAATCCCTTCTCGAACTAAGAAGTGGCACTTTTCCTAGTTCAACACTAGATTTGTCTCTTCACATCTTGCAAGGACCCTGTCAAGGTTAGTCAAACAAAGATCAAAAGACTCACCAAACACCGAGAACTCGTCCATAAACACCTCAACAAAATCCTCCACCATATCATGGAAGATTTCCATCTTGCATTTCTGGAATGTCGCCGGTGCATTGCATAATATGAATGGCATACGTTTGAATGCATAAGTTCCATATTAACAAGTAAATGTAGTCTTCTCCTGATCCTCTGGTGCAATGAATATATGCTTATAACCTGAGTGGCCATCCAAGAAACAATAATATTCTTGCCCTGCCAGTCCATCCAATAATTGATCAATAAATGGCACCGGATAATGGTCCTTCCTGGTGGTGTCATTCAACTTCCTGTAATCCATGCAAGTACGCCACCACAATTACTATCCTTGTAGGGATCAGTTCATTCTTCTCATTTGTTATCACCATTATTCCACCCTTCTTGGGCATACACTGTACCGGACTCACCCATTTGCTGTCAGATATGGTGTATACTATCATCACATCTAACCACTTGATCACCTCTTTTCTTACCACATCCTTCATTACTGGATTTAGTCTCTATTGGTGTTCTGCACTCGGATTATGCCCTTCCTCCATGTAAATCTTGTGCATACACAATGTGGGACTTATTCCGTGAATGTCAGACATTCGCCAGCCTAGAACTGCTTTTCTCTTCCTCAAAATACCAAATGCTGCTTCCACTTGTGATTCAGATAAGAATGCAGACAAAATAATTGGTAAGGTCTTATCTTTACCCAAAAATGCATCCCTGAGGTGGTCTAGCAATATTTTTAACTCTAGCTTGGGTGCTTATTCGATGGAAGGTTTGGGTGGAGGACCCACCACCCTGTTCAAAGGCTCCCAGTTATCTTTTGATGCGCCCAGACTTGACACATCCAAAAACTGTACCATTTCGTGTGCTTCAGAATCCCCATATATATCATGTGCCACTAGCACTCGCTCCAATGGGTCATTGGATGCAATATAATGAGCTTCTTCTTCAAGATATATCACCGTTATAGCACACAACTCTTCATACACGACTGGGAGTTTCAATGCCTTGTAGACATCAAACACCTCCAATTTTTCATGTGCCCGCATAGTAAGTTGACCAGCTGCTATATCTATCATAGCACACCCTATAGCTAAGAAAGGTCTTCCCAAGATGAATGGAACCTCAGGATCTAGCTCAAAATTCAGCACCACAAAATCCACCGGGAATATCAAAGATCCCACTTGGACTAAGACATCCTCTACAACACCCTCTGGTCTCTGCACTGAGTGATCTACCAACTGCAAGATGATGGTGGTGGGTTTAGGACTACCCAACCCCAACTTTTTGTACAACGATGTTGGCATCAAGTTTATACTAGCTACAAGATAACACAATCCTCGTGCATGGATGCTCTTCTCTATAGTGATATGAACCGTAAAGCTACCGAATCTTTCAGTTTAGTGGGAAACTTATTCTGGATTCGGGAGCTATACTCTTCAGTAAGTGCTACAGTTTGATATTCAGTTAGCCTCCTCTTATTTGCCACAATCTCCTTCACATACTTTGCATACCTGGGTATACCCTACAAAACATCTACCAATGAAAAATTAATGTGAACTTGCTTTAAAAGAGAGAGGACCTTACCAAAACAGTCGTCCTCTTTCTGTTTTTTAAACTTCTGAGGAAATGGTGGAGGTGGTTTCACTATTGGTTGCACTCTTTCTTCTTGTGCAACCGTCTCACTATCCTTGGGTTCACTATCTTTGTTACAAGATTCCATATTTCGTTTCTTCAAAGCTAACTCCTCCAGCTACAAACCACTGTGTGTACCTACTGCATTAACTTGCTTGGGATTAGGATCAGTGTTTCTGGCAATCCTCCTTGAGGTCGTGAGTTCTGGGCACTGGCAAACTGCCCAAATTGTTTCTCTAGGTTCTGCGTAGCTAAATGGTTATTTCTAACATCCGCAGCTAGCTGAGCTTGATCAACCATGATCTTCTCTTCTCCATGCTCATGTTACTTTGCTGATTGTTGGGCTGCTCCCGTTGTGCCTGTTGTTGGTACCCATGTGCATTCCCCTGGGGTCTATATTGATTCTGCCTTGGGCCTGATTCTGATTTCCTCCCCAAGTAAAATTCGAATGATTCCGCCAACTGGGATTATAGGAGTTCCCATAATTCTGATGACTTCCTCTATATCTCCTCTTGGGATCATTCATCCTCCACGTCCCATAATTCACAGAATTTGGGTTTGCGCCACATACCTCTGCATTATGGTCTCCTCCTCCGCAAATTTCACACCATGTGGGTGGTTGTTGGACTGCATTTACCTATGCTGGCTATTGCCCCAGCGATAGGTTGCTGAAATGAGTGTTCATCATGTTCTGCATCGCAACAATTTGTGCAGTTAATACTGTCACTGCATCTACCTCCAACATTCCAGCAGTCTTCTGTACTACCGGTTTAGCACCTCCCCCATTCCACTCGGGGTTACCTTGTGAAATCATGTTCAGCAGGGTGAACAACTCACCAGAAGTCTTCTCCAAAACCTGTCCACTTGCAATTGAATCAAGTAATATCTTGGTGATAGGTTCCAATCCTTCTATGAAGGTATGGACCAACACCTCGTTAGCCGGATGATGGTGCAGACAGCTCAACAACATCAATTTAAACATGTCCCAAGCCTGGCACAATTTCTCTCCTCCTTTTTGTCGGAAGCTCAGTATGTCACTCCTTAGCTTAGCTATTTTCTGAGATAGGAAAAATCATATAAGGAACTTCCGTGAAAGATCATCCCATGATGTTATGGAGTTCGCGGGCTCAGAATTTAACTATCTCTTTGATTCCCCTAGCAGAGAAAAGGGGAATAAAGTGAGCCTCACGTAATCTACATTCACTTCAGTTAAAGTGTAAGTATCACTGATTTTGAGGAAATTCTAGATATGAACTTGTGGATCCTCGTGCGATAAACCAGAGAACTGTCCATTAGTGTGCAATAATGGCACCATACTCTGCTTCAGCTCAAATCTTCCACCAGTTTCAGGTGTTTAAATGTATGAAGTCACACTGGTGGTACGTGGGATTGCCACATCTCTCACTTTCATCTCATCCATCACTACAGGTCCTTCTCGTTCAACTCTTGCTAAAGGAGTTGTTGGTTCACTCACAACAAGAGGGACTGGGTAAGTGAGTCATCTTTGCCTTCTCTGGTAATGAACAAATCTTTCCACTTCAGCTAGAGGCTCTACCAAGTCCTGATCGTCTTCCAGTTTGAAAATTCACACAACCAGTAAAATGAATAGCCAAGATCAAGTTGTCAACACTTGCTTTTCAACTTCAGAAATTAGACAAATCAAATGCTTTCTAATTCCAAAATCCCCTGCAGCGGCGCCAAAAACTTGTTGCACCCAATCGCACACGCAAGCGTACGTGGTCGTTCAAGTATTAAAGTAGCTCTTATTAAGAGCCGTGTATCGTACCCATAGAGACTCACAATTAGAATAATCTGATTTTTCCAATACTTCAGTTAAACACAAGTGTTATCAAGGTTAAGACAGAAATTGATTTTATAATCTAAAATTTAAGTAAAACCTAAACGACAGTGATTCAATTTCTAAGGGTTGGAACAATGATTGGGTAAAGTCCAGGGCAATAGCTCACATCAGGAATCATGCATATTATCTTGTAAAATGGATATTCATCAACTATTGAATCAATGATCACAGGGTTAAATATATGATTAGGGTCTCCCAACCTCTAATCGCCTACGATAAATGGCAACCTAACTACATCGTTGAGCGGGGATAGGCTGGACCAATTACCGAGCATTACGATTTCTTCCTGTATAATGACCAAGAAAGGTTTCTAGGTATATCCCTATCCTAGATACAAATTAACTCTAATTCTTAAGAGAAAATCATGCTCCTCATGCCCCACATTCTATCCTCTTATTCCTCTCCTAAGTTAAATTCAGACAAGATGTTTATTTCAATGGTGATAAAGCACGAAATACGAAAAACAAGAACATAAGAGAGATTCATATAATAGTTAATGTCAATCCACAAAACTTTGTTAATTTACAATCATCATGTAGCCACAACCCTAGAACTAGGGAAATTAGCTACTCAAAATAAGAATTTTGACTAAGCAAAGTTTAAATATCATAAATAGATCGAAAGTAGAAGAGTTTAGGAATGAACCCTAAAAATAGATGAAATATCTCTCCAAATCGTCGTTCTTCAAAACCCAGAAAAAAAATAATTAATAAAATAACATATTAGTCTATTTATAGTTAAGTCAAAATGACCAAAACTGGAACTTCAGGGCGCGATGCGGAGCTGCTGTTCAAATTCATTTTATGGCAATCAACTCTTCTCCGCGATGCGGCCACTCCACGGACCACTCTCTCTCAAATACTACTTCACGAACCAAATTAAAAATCCCTCTCCGCGACACGGAGAGGGTACGTACCCTTCTCTTTCCATTTCAAATACCCGATCATTAATAAAATCTCTCCCCACGATGCGGAGAGGATACATATCCTTGTTGATCTTCATTTCTTCATTCTTTTTTTTTGCTTCTTTTCAACTTGGATCTGTTCGTATTTCCCAATGCCTATTTATGCGCTCGTTTCTTTATTCAAGCTCACCTACAAAACTAATCATGTTGGTTAGTATAAATACATTCAAAAGTTTCGACACGACTATAAATTAATGGAAAATGATTCTGAACTTGGACAAAATGCAAGTGTTATTTGGTTCCTAGGCATATAAATACGCCCAAGATCACCACCCCACACTTAGAGTTTTGTTCGTCCCCGAACAACTTCTTAACCTAGTCCTAGACCTAGACTCTCTAAAGATCGGTATTTGTGCATCCACCCCTTCCTTTCAAGGATATTTTAACAATTCAAGCACACATGTTTTCATTTACACTTGGCCTTCACCACTTTTGTACATCATAAACTTCAAGTACTGACTCGAGAACTTCTTGCAACCAAAGCATTCAACTTCATGTTCACCATTAAATATCACCTATATTTCATATGACAAATGCCCCTCACTCAAAAGGATAGTTCGCACACTCAACTCATTAAATTGAATATAGTTTAAGGACATTAACAACACAGAACGCTGTCACTCAAAATATGACATCACACACACCTGCACTAAGAACCATAACCTTGCCCATTATGTACATCTCCGCTAATTAAGCGTGCTTTGTAAAGAATCAACTAGGACTTTACGGCTTGTAATGTAAGCTTGGGGTAAGGGAGTATACATTTGGGTAGAAGTAGTGAATCATCCTCCCTAATGCACATGTTTAGATTGTCTTGCTACATTCACAACTTTTTCTTTCCCTTTGGTCCCCCTTTCTGCATATTTTCCCAATCGTACTTATAACCATGCCCTCTCTTTCACTTGAGATCTTATTTTCTACACAAACCCTTTTTTTTAACACTTAACATTAGCCACCCTCAACTTGTGGATTTTTCACGAGTTAAGGTGCACATTGTCCTTGTAAGGACCAGGGCCATTATTAAGGTATTCTATGAATTAGCCACCTTTAGCTTAGGATTTTAACCTTAGTCGAAGTGCACAGTGTCTAAAGGACCAGGGCCAATCACAGATTTAGGAACTTATGGGGCATCATTTTTCTACCTCTTTTCTTTCTTCACCACAAAACCCAACATTTTCACCCTATCTACTCTCACCGTTGTTTTCCCTTTTTCCATCTTACATAGTGCATTAGGGATTACTTTGGGATCAAAACTAACGGTATCAATAAAAGGGATTCGGCTCAATTAAGTAGGTTAGAACAAAATCAAGGTTAAAAGGATTAATGGGGCCATATGATATGCTCAAATTACACCTCCCTAAAGAAGCATGAGCGATCGTTATCAAGTAAAGAACCCAACTTGTAGGTTGGGGTCGATCCCACGATAAAAATGGTTTAGACTTAACTTTAACCAACAATTATATTCGTTTAGTCAAATTACTTCCAGAAACAAGTAATTAAAAGGGGGGGATTTGTGAAACAAATGGTAAGAATTCAGTAAGTAATCGGTAAACAAATGTCAATTTCGGTTGTTATCAAGAGAAGAGAATTAACTAGGGTATACGTGTTCCCCACAAGCTCATAACACAGTAATTCTAGTACTAGCAATCCTTTCCTAGTGTACTGTATGCAAAGTGATAAGTTAGGTATCTCTAAATCCTTGGTCCGGCATCTAGAGAATTTCACCCCGCACCTTGGTCCGGCTACGTGTGTATAATTTACTAACCCTTACCTTTACCTCATATTAGACATCAC
>JAJOOO010033181.1:0-14276 GCA_029582685.1 Solanum piurae
AATCTCAGAGACACACACTTATACTATACTAAGGTCCTATTACCCCCCCCCCCCCCGAACTTATTTTATAAATAATTTTCTACCCCTTTTCGGGCTACGTGGCAGTATCTTCTGAGTCCAGCGTGTGTTGACAATTTTTTCAAGCTATCTGGTTGATAGTGCCACGTAGGCCGAAAAAGGGTAGAATATTATTTATAAAATAAGTTCGGGGAGGAGGGTAATAGGACTTTAGTTTAGTATAAGTGTGTCTCTGGGATTTCGGGCATATGTTGGGGTACGCATTTTCCCTTTAAAATAACGAATCTTTCTTTTTTTGCAATAAATTTTTGAGTCAAATATTACATTTATATAAAAAAATTGGAATCGCAACTTATTATTCGAACAATTATCTTGCATAATAAATAACTATAATCTATTTTCACATAAAAATATTATTTAAAGATCAGCCGCATACAGAGTTTTCTTTTTCCATCGGGTGTCTATCGCCTGCCCAATATCCATATTAAATCCTATTTATATTCGAATTCATGTTGCGTGAAGCTCTACTCACTCAAATTTATGCGGAATTACCACTTCGTACAATTTCTTGGTGTCCAAAAAAAAAAAAAAGCAACATCTTAAAGAGGAAAGAGAAAAGATAGTACTCTCTCCGGTTCAATATTTTGCTGTCATGGTAATTGTAAATAATTGGTTTTAAATATTTTTTATTTCAAAATATTAAAATAGAACTAATTGTTATTTTTTTCATCTTTATAATTATTATAATAAATGTAGAAAGTGATTCTACGGACAAAAATATGTAATACAAAAAGAAAATATACATTTAAAATAGTACAACTATTCCAGATAATCATATATTAATTAGAAAAAATTACCTTCTCTTTCAATTTTAATTTTCTGAAACGCAGTACTTATTTGGTGATCCAATCTTTACTTTATTTTTAATTTAGAAAAGTGGAGTTTCCGTGAAGGTACACAAGTAATTATATCTCCTCCGACTTATATTTAATTTGAGGGTTATTGTGGTAGTTGCTCCAATTTAATTAATTGTCAAAGTCGGTAGGGTCAGCGTAAATCGGAAAATTTGAATTTTTAAATTACCAATTGATTTTTGGTTTTTATTTTTAAAATTTATGAATATTGGGTTTATTTCTACATTCTTTTAATATTTTCAACAATCGAAAACTTTTATGTCTTATATTTTATGTTATATGTGTCAAATTAGAAAAGGTCTAATTTCAAAGGTCCAATAGATTAGTATTCTATATCCTTACTTCTTATAGTATTAAGTTCTATATGGAGTTGCACAATATGAGTGACATTTAATTGACCAATTTATCCTTTAAATGAGTTGATTTTAAAATTTTATCTTTCAAATGGGTTGGTTCTTAATTTTTGTCCTTAGCAATCAAACATATGCCTAAAGGAACATAAGTTCTTTAAGGGCACGGAACATAACTTGTGGAAGATTATGATGCAAAAATATAAACTTATGTCTCGTGAAAAAGTTATTTGCCATGAGGAAACAATCAAAATAGTCCTATATATATATAGCTTTATTTTAGTCTTTAATATATCTCACCTGATTAAAATGAAATAATCTTTACAAATGATGTTCATTTGAGTCTATTGCCTATGCCTAACAGATTTGTCAAAATAGGATGATAAATCTGTAACTATAAGCCTCACATAGCTAACAAAATTTACTATTATTATCTTATTTATCAGCTCCGAAAAAGAACTTAATGAAATCTAACAATATTTTTCTTAACTTTCTTTAAAAAAATATTTCTTTTTTTAAACATTATTTTATTTACCCTTTTTCTTTGTTTGCCCAAAATTTCAAACAAAAATTTCATATCTAATCCAAATAATCCAACTCAGGGCGGAGCCAGCATATTGTTAGGAGGTTCAGTCAAACCCGCTTCGACATAAAATATTACTACAATTTATACATGATTAAATTATTTTATATATATATATATAGTAGACGTCAAATCTCCTTCGAATAGTTCATGTGTTTACTTCTTCAGATTTTAAATTTTCTTATTAAAATTTTTAGCTCCGCCACTGATCCATCCATCGCCTCTAATCAGTAGGGTGAGCTCATAACTCTGCACTATTATTTTTTTGGTCCTATTATTTTGTCTGTCTTTAATGTTTGAATATACATCCTAAGTATTATCTTTGTGGCCCTATATTATTGTGTCATCGTGTACATATATGGTTGTACGTATTACGTAACGAGAAAATAAATTGTTTTTTTGAAGCTACTCTTAGAATTCGTAGCATTAATTGTTTTATTATTAAAAGTCACGAACCACATAAAAAATAAAAGAAAAAATGGAATTGCTAAGTCAAATTATCCTCTTATTAATATTTTCTTAACGAATATATAAAAAGAAAAAAATGAATAAATATGTCGAATAACTGATCTTATTTAATGAATATATACAACTTTATCATGACAAGTTGACAACTAAATGAGAATAAAGGGAGTACAACATAGTGCTTGATATGTATTTCTATTTATATAGCATTTGATTAAATATATAAAAAAAAATAAAGATTAAAATTTGTGATTTGAAGTATGCTTTAAATATTTATTAGACTATATATAAACTCTTATTAAGAAGTAGATGATTTTAAAAAAAAAATCAATTAATAGTGAATAGTGTGATAAAATAATTGTGTCGATAATTATTTTTTTAATAAACGTGTAAAATCTGAATGTGATAAGTATAATGAGCAAAGAAAGTATGTCTATACACTTGTGTCTAAAAATGCAAGATTTACAAGTTTCAATTAATGTATCCATGTGTACACAGTACAAGGCGAAAGTGATATCATAGGGTGGTGATGGACTAGTGGTAGTAGAATTAGTTCGAGTATAATTCAAGATTTAAATTTTATGAATTTATCAATTTTAAAGTTTCTTAGCATTAAATTTAAAATTGTGAATTCATATATATTATTCATAGCAATTTTAGTAAATTATATATATAAATTTTACTTTATGTAGAAAGTATTGAATTCATGTAAAAACAGTACTAAAAAGATAAAGTTATGTGATGGTATTTAAATTTCGATAGTTTAAACAAATTATTCTTTAATCGTAATTTCTACAAATATAGATTAAATGTTCAAAATTTTAAAGATCATATATCCAAATATAATTACAACAAAAAAGTTGAATCTCAAGAAATAAAATATATCACAAATATAATTTTAAAAAATTTAAAATTTAAAATTTAAAATAAAGATATTAAGTTTATTAGATTCATACCGCCATTCTTGGCTTCTAGCTTCGTCCATGATTATAATGTTGCATCCCCTCTAGACGTAGTAATTAGTCTATAGTATCAAGTTGGTGAAGGTGGCCCAACAAATAAAGGAAAATGTTACTCGTAATTCTTGTGATTTTATTAAAATTAATATACGTCCCACGTTCAGTAAGACTATATACATTGGCACTATGTACTTTTATTTCTTCATATCAAATTGTACAATAATACAGCGTTGTTCTTGCGTTGGTTATAAGTTTGGAGATCGAATTTAATTCTTTTCGCCTTGAAAGGGATTCTCGTGCTAACTATAGAAGAAAACAACAACTCGATTACTCAATTTGGACTGAGTTGAATAAATAATTCTATGCAATTTTTAGATTTTTTTTTTCCTAATAAAGGAACTTTGAACTTTTTAAAAAATGAGGTCAATGTTATGATTTGATCAGTTATTTTCTAAAATTAATAAAGGACAATGTCTAGACGATTAATTTGACCTAATTTCTAACTAGGCAAAGGATCAAAATGAGACGAGTCATGGATATAGAATTACTTCATATACTAATCATTGAGCATGAAAGGTTCTATCTATTTTTCTTTTAAATTAAAATTAAACTTTTAAAAATTGTCACATCATTTTGATTTGAATTTTCTTCGATATCGATATGATTTGATTAATTTTCGATAATTCTTTTAAAAAGGTCATATAAGAAACATAAGTAGAAGTTAGATTCTCTAGATATTTCTACCGTTTAAAAGATAATGAATAATGAAAAAATAAATGATACAAGAATTATAAATATGCATCCCGCTATTTTTATTATTTTATAGTAGTGCAAAACAAAGTTATGAAAAAAAAATATATCTAAAAATACTAGTGAGAAGAAATTAGTAGAGATTCGTTATCTTATTGAAATTAGTAATGTATAGGACCCCTCTTATTGTACTTGTCCTTTTTTCTTTATTAATAAAAACTAGTCCTAAACATATCTTTCCTAGCGAAATTGCTTAGAAAAAGGCGAAAAGAAATTAATCAAAATAGGGCCCAAAAGTCACCAAGTTTAATTAAGTATCCATTTCAATCATATAAAAAGAAACATGTCTAATACCCTACAACAATTGCTATCCAAAATATCTTTGTAGCTTACTATTCAAAAATACTAATTAGTAGGTGTTTGGACATGCATTGAAATAATGAGATGAGATCAACGTTTAGAGATGCGATTTTATCTCATGATTTCATATCATGAGATGAAATCTTAAATTCTTCGAAAATCATGATTTGATTTTGTTTTAAATACAAAAATTAACCCACATATTTATATTTTGTAAAGAATAATCACACATATACATCTACTAACCATTTATTAATATGTAATAAGATTTATAATTCATATAACTACTCCTACTTTTTAAACTATTTATATCTCATATAATGATTATTCTCACTTACATATAATTTATTATTACTTCAAATCAATTTCTACTCTACCATTATATTCACCAAATTCATTACATGTTTATCAAATATATTTACCAATCAAATTGAACAACAAATGACTCAAAGTAACAATGTTGGTTCGTCTTCTCAAACATATAAACGACAAAAGCAAGTTTAACTTGAGAAAGTTGTTCGTACAAATGAAGGAGGATTATATTAAAAACAAGACACTACAACTTATGTTTAATTTATTTTAATTAAATTAAAGTTTGACCAATAAAAGTTGTATTTTTTAAGAATATATTTGTGATAGTGCATTATGCGATTTTATAAACTTGTACTTATTTGGTAAAATTGTATAATGAATTGGAATAATTTTAGTAATAATTTTATAATTGATGAGATTCTTATGTTTATGAGAAAACATACAAGATAAAAAGTTCAAATCGCATGTCCAAACAAAATCTTTACCTTTATCTCATAATTTCATAGCATGATTCTATATCATGATTTCATATCATATAATCAACGGGTTCCTAAATCTAATCTAGTTTCACAAGAAATAGCACAAAAAGTTGGGAGTTGGAACTTTAAATGCTAATTAATGTTTCCACCACCCCAGACCCAGGCGAAAGGAGAAAAAAATCTGAATGTCTAATTATAAAATATAACTTGTATGTAAAAATTTATTTGATATATTTTTCTGGTTTATTTTTATAGAATTAAAATCTATTGAGTAATTCAATATAGATATAATTTATATAAAAAAAATGAATTTTAAAAATCTAATAATCAATTCGATATAATTTAATTTAATCAATTAAGTCGATTTCTTAAAGAAAAATCATCGGCATTTAGATGGACACAAATTGTGTGGTAATAGTAATGCAAACTGCAAAGAATAATTGAAGGGCTTCAAATATTAATTTTATTTTACATAAACTAGTACTGCTTTTCTTTGGGTAGATTTAAAAATGGAGTTAAAACACTATTGACAATTATATTGTCGTAAAGGAATAACTGTCTCTTTTATTTTATTTTATTTTATTTATGTTTTCAAGGTGTACCTTAAATATGCAAGCATTAAGTTTTCTAGATAAATTCGCAGACTCCAATGAAATAATAAAAAGTCCGAAAATACACGCCGAAAACTTTGGGATAAGATTTTCAGTAGTACTCGGAAAAAAATGCTACATAATAAAAAATAATCCATCTTGAACAATAAATGTCTTTCACATTCATATATAATTATATGTGATTTTCTTATTTCTAAATAATAAAAATATTTTCAAACAAAACACTTCAACATAAAAAGCGTATTCATAAAAATATTTGAAAAACAATTTTTTTTTTGATAGCACTAAAGGCTTTTTAACAATTGACTAGAACAAATCCTAGAATAAGTCAAGTATAAATTGATGTCAAGCTTCAATCAAACAATTAAATCTAGACTAAGTTGATGTTATGTAATGTAGTGGGAATTTAGAAATATTTATAAGTATTAGGTAAGACGTATTTGTTGATAATTCGGCGGGTTGGATAGTTGCCCAAGTAAAGCACCCACAATTATTAAATGTCGATCTACTTTATATTAATTTGTGACGTATTGTATCTTAAATGTATTATTTAGTAATTCACATTAAACAGGGGTGAATTCTAAACAAATATACATTTTAGATTAAATCTTCTAAATTCTTCTATACGTGTATCTATCGTAAACAATATCTACATAAACATTATTGATCTTCAATAACACGAGGTTACTTGTTATCTTTCTGATTAGGTTGGCTGTCATTTATTCTGTCTTAGTTGTATTGTATTAGGACATTTTATAGTATTGAGTTTCAATTCTAACATCCAATTTTTAAGGAAAATTTCACTTATCAACGGTTCACGTAAGAAAGATCAAGCAATTTATAGCGTATGTACTTAAATCGCACATATATATGTTGAGCCCAAATATCATGTGAACTAAGCTTATTATTTAAGTGGAGCCCAAACATCATGCGAAAAGAACCATTTGATAGTTTTTCATGATCACTTGAAAGGAAATTAGTGTCTTTGCATCAAATTAAATGAGAAAAGAAAAAAGAATATGTTGATTGAAGCTACATAGAGCGGGGTTAAATAGGGCTAAATATAATAAGGCGAAGCTAAATTTAAGTGAGGTAGAGTAAAAATTTAGCACGAAAAAACTTAAGCCATCCAGCTCCACTACCACCCCTAAGAAAAAAGAGAGGGCAATCCACTTGAATTACAAGCGTTTGCAACTTGATTTTCCATTGAGCTAGTGGCGAACCCAGGATTTTCACGAAGTGGGTTCAAGTTATAAAAAATAAAACTAAAATGTGGCAGCAAGGATTCGAAGTCGGGTTGATTGGGAAAATTGAACCCTTTTCACCACTCGGCCCAAGGTCACACTTGTGTTAGTGGGGTCAAAAGTTAATATATACGTATAAAATTTTAAAAATTGATAAAATATACTCCCTCCGTTTCACAAAGAATGACCTGGTTTGACTTGGCACGGAGTTTAAAATATTACCAAAAAAAGAAAAAGATCATTCTTTTTTAAACAAACTAAAAAAGAAAGAAGATCATTTTTTTTAAACGAAAAAAATACATATATATATATATAATGTTATTTTTCAATAAAATGGGTTCATATGAACCCCTTGACCAACGATAGATCCGCCCCTGCACTCAACAACCAAAACCAAAAAGAAAGGAAGAAAAAGGCCCAGAGGTAATGGCAGATGGACCCTTTAGTAAAGGGTCTCACTGTCATTTGTCATTACGTACCACCTTATCAACAACAACAACAAAAATAATTTCTTACATACTAAATGAGGAAAGGTCCACCAACAAAAGTTATGGTGGAGGGTAAGTACTCCTTCATTTATAATCAAAGATTTTGATTGGGTTCGAGTTCCTTGAGATACAGACTCGTCTTTGTTAGAGAGCGTTTTATCCTTTCATGTGGAAATGACTTTTTGGCGCGAATCCAAATTTAATTGGTCTCTAATATGGATACCACACTGAATAAGAAACCAAAAAATGAGAAAAAATCTATTTACAGACACGCGAATTCGAATTTAGTTGGTCTCTCATATGGGTACCGGACACTAAATAAAAAACCAAAAACTGAGAAAAGGTCTATTTACGGACTCAATATTTGATTTTTAAATTATACTGTAAACATTTAATTATTTTTTTTAAAAAAATTAATCATCAATATTTTCAAGCAAGTATGATAAAGAAAGATAACGAAAACTATACTGTACAATAATTTTTTTTTCTATTTTTCTATAGAAAAACAATAATATACTCAATGTATTTTTACATATAAATTTGAGGGAGGGTAGAGTTATGCATATTGTACCCCATCTTCGAAGGTCAAGAGGTTCTTCGATTTAAGCAAAAGCATTTCAAAAAAGATTAAAAAATAAAAATAATAGAACTGAAAAAATCACAAAAAAAAATACTAAAAAAAAGTATAATAAAAATTTACTAACTTTTTTAAGTTTGACCCAATTGAAATTTAAAGTTTGTGTGCTTTAATACTTATCTTAACATCATTTCAAATCTATATTCTTAAACTAAACAAAATCAATTTCAATGATCTTCTTTTCGCATCGCATGTGAGAATTCTACAAAAAAAAAAAAGAAGGATTAAAACTAGAAGTGTCAAATATATAACGATCAATCTTTCTAAAATAATTTCGAAATATTTAAATAATGATAAGAAATTACCTACCTGGTGAAAATTAAAATAAACCACATTACTCTTCATCACATTCTAAAAGATTGACTTTACATCATGTTTTATATATAACAATATTATAGTACTATAAGCAAAAAGAAATTTCAAATAAAATTAGTCTTCTTTACCTAATATATATGGTACTATATAAATAAAAGTAAATAAAGTAATATATATTAATGAGATAAAAGAATTATTTTTATTTAATAAATATGTCATATGTTCATTTTCATAATGAAACAAAAAATACAAAAGATAAATTTTAAGACAATTTATTGATAGTTATACATGAAAAAATCAGGCTATATGTATTTATCTATAACATCTTATTTGTCTTATTTTTAAGATTATAATTACTCTTTTGTGGGTGGGGATAAATATTCTAGTGTAACATATAGTTGAGAAAATTTATACCGACAATTTTTTATTTAAATCATTTTTTCATCGTTTATAGAATGAACTCCAATTACCTTTTAAGTGTATAAAATAAAGCAAAATTTAAAACTTTATCCCATAATCATGCCTTTGATCGTCCCAACCTTTCATTTTTCCAATAAAATAAAAACTTGTGTGTAAATAATATTTAATAATAACATTCTGAGTGTAATATTATAAGTGACATTTGAAAAAAATATAGTATGTATACTTAAATATACAAAGTACATACATCAATTAAGAACAATATTTTACTGCTTGAAATTTTACCCACGTCATAAAAAAAAGAGTTATAATATGTAAGTCATTAAGAAATTAAAATAAGTATTTTTGAAAACCATTTTATTAATGTATAAATATAAATATACAACGTTAGGAGAGATTGATTGTTGTCCTCCATCATCAAGTATTCTTTGAACCAAGTGTGCTTAAGGAACAATTTTTTAGAATGAGGCCTCTCCTTTTCATTTGTATTTATTTGCAACAAATTTTAAAGTGATAGAACATAAATTACAATCACAAAAAAATAAAAAAAATGAAGAAACATAATTTAATTCATCGAGATTATGAGTACAAATCTGTTGATCCTTTGATTCCTCTCTCATAAGATTTATCTATGATTCGAACATTTAGTGGCGTATTTTTTGAAATAAGATGATTTGGATTTGATTTCTTTATGGATATTCCATGAATTTGCGAAATATTTGAGATGCTTTTTCAAGGGAATATAACATCTTTTATATAGGCATGAACTAGGGTTTATGATTGAATAGGCTCCAAAAATCCAATTGAAATTGAATAGGGATAATTGTACAGAATGACAAACTTATAATCTAAAATAAATGGAGTAGTTACTGTTTGATTTAATTGCGCCCCGTAGCAAACGTTTGCCAGTCGCCTCTCTCCCTCCAAATTCTCGCTCGCCACTCTCCCTTTCTCGGTCGCTCCCTCTGTGCTCCCCTCTCTCGCTTTATACAACAAAATTGTATAAATTGTGTTTTTGTTTGTATAAAGTGAGAGAAAATTGTATATACACATGCAAATACATATATATTCGTCTTATACACTTATAATTATACAATACAAATATTTCCTTGCACAGTTCTCTTTTGCCTTTCTCTCTTTCTATTTTTATACAAACACAGATTATACAAATATAATGTATAATTTATGTTTGTATAATGTATAATTTATGTTTGTATAAAGCAAAAGAGAGTGCGATTTTTGATATACAAATATTTTTGTCAACGATTTATACAAACGAGAGGCTAACAACAATTTATACAAATGGTCTGCCAGCGAAATTATACAAATCTGAAGATGAGCCAACGAATTATACAATTGCTTCTTTTTGTATATATGTATAGCGAAATAAACATAGCTTTCAATTGTATATGTATAGCGAATTATACATATATATGTTTGCTATGGAGTGCAATTATGCAAACTTTGCTATAGCATACAAATATGATTTTTTTGTTTGCTATATGTGAAAGTTGCTCAATTGAATACACCTTGTAGAGTTCCCACTCGAATTGAACACATTTTGTAGAATCACACAAAATTTCAATGTCCACAGTATTTATTTTAGAAAATGTTTTTTTTCCTTTTCATAATTGTTTGATGGTGACCTCTTTCAATTTGGTAGGGCGCCGAAACACTACTTCAATGTAAAATTAACTTCATAATACTTAATGATAATGTGTTTAATGAAATGTTTTCATGGAACAAACACTAGATCTTTTTTTCTTAGATATGCGACAAAATTCTTTTATGACGAAAAAGCATATGCGATTTGCTCAAGTTTATGATGAACGTCTCTTTCTAGAATAGCATAATTAACGCCTTCATTTTATAACAACATACTAAGTATATTACAATCTCATAAATATGAAGTGAGAGTGCTATGTACGCAAACTTACTCCTATATTATAAAGAGAAAGAAAGTGCTTTTGTTAATTTTTTAGAAGCTCAAATAATACATAATAAAATTAAGTATAAAAAGAAATACAAAAATAAATCAGTTATGCTTAATCCCCATATTGAAGTGACAATTTCTAATTGTTCAAATAATACTAATAAAAATCTTGCCTAATATGAGAGGGGGTTATGGTCCTAAGTTCAATTATAGAACCATTGTTTTTTCTAATTTAGAAAATGAGAATTGTTTTATCTGAGAGTCTCTTTAAGCTCCAGTGTTATTATTTAAGGATTATTGTTGAACCCTTTAAAATTATTAATGAATATTCCCTATAATAAAGTAACACCAAATTTAATTTGCTACTGTTTCTTTAGTAATTAAACCTTAACAGGGAATTTACAAAGTTAGGTGGTCGAAACATCATATTGAAGAGTTTAGGGGGTCTATTCAACATTTTACTTCCAAATGAGAAAAAGAAAAGAAGGGACAACGCAAACGCAAAGATTTTACATTAGTCCCACAAAGTTCGTCGGCGGCAGAAAAACGGCGTCCGTGAAAAATGGGGAAGAACGGGAAGAAGAAAAATCACCAACAGAACCGTAGAGATAGAGCTTACTATCTTGAACAGGAAGAACCAGAATACCCAGTTGCCCCAACTATTGAGTCCACTCAAGAAGATGAAGAAGAGAGTCAAGATGATCTCATTTCTTCATTTTCAACCAATGATATCCCTTCAAAGTTTTCATTGTACCAACAATCTGTGCAGGCAAGAATACCCATTTGCCAAAATCTTTTCTTTTTAACTACTTAGACAAATTGGACTAACTTGATTAGTATCTTTTTATTGTTGCAGTCACCAAAAGGGGATATAAGTTATCTGCAGAAATTCTTCTTGATGTACGTAGGTGGGAGGGTGCCCCTCCATTTCCAGGAAGATTTCTGCGGAACTGGTCTTTTGAGGTATACTTTGAACTACCCTGTGTACTTTTGAGGAAATTACTGGCAATTTTAGCTTATTTTCTGCTCATATGCTCTTTATGTTTAAGTTTCTTGATCATTAATTCGTACATTGCTTGAATTCATAAGTAACCGGAAATTGAGCGGATTTTGGCAAGTAAATTATTGCTGAAGATTTAGTTAAAGCTGATGTAATTACATGCTAATATCTTCAGACTACAAGATTTAGGTCATTCTCTTATGCAATTCTTGGAAAGGTTTAATGTAGCTTAGTGTTTAAATTGGGTTTTGGTGTACTTTGCGCCACTAAAATTAGCTGCTGGATGGTAGGTAATGATATGTAACTATTAGTAGTCATCCTTTTGAAGTCCTTATGGGACTTGATTTCAGTTATATATTTGAGCAATTATAAAGCTGCAAATCCAGGGAGAGCATGGCTGCTGGCCTGCTGTCTGATAGCTGGTTAGATTTATGTCCAAGATTTTGAGGTGATGCAGCAGCAGAAGGCTCGTCATTTTTATTTATCTGCTTTAATTTGTTCTTCTCCGTGGCTGTCTGTTTTATAATTATATTTTACTTGTAGGGTGACAATTTCTAGTAGCTTGATAATGTTGTCTTGTTGCAAATGGAGTTAAACTTCACCTATCAAAAAGACATGTTATCCGAAAATTGATTTGGAAATTTTTTGGTACTAACGTTGTTGATAGCCAACATTTATTCCCACTGAATATAGTACAATATATTCTCTTGATTGATGTCTTTCTTTCTGGAAATAGAGTATTTTTGCAATTGTTATTTCTCTCAAACTTATATTTAAGCTTACTCCTCAAATTGTATATCAGTTTGTCTCCATGTTGAACTAATGATAGTTTTATACTTATTAGCCATACTTGTCACTCTTGTTCATTGAGACCAAACACTAGGTGATTTCTTCTCATCAATCCAAGTTTTGGTAATGGTGGATAGAGTTAACCACACGTACCCCATGAAATTAGTCGAGGTGCGCACAAATTGGCCCAGACACCATGGTTATCAAAAAAAAAAAATTAATGCATAGTTACAACTCATTTCCTGTGCAACTTCATAAGCTAACTCAACTGTTATTGTGTAACACCACCTATCCTGATGCATTTTGGCAGTACCGAATGGCTCCATAGTGATGCTAGGCGCACTGCTATTGGATTAGATTTAGACATTGAGGCACTTGATTGGTGCATGGAGAACAATGTGAACAAAGTTGGTGCTGATGTCTCTTCCAGAATATTTCTGTTTCATGGTAATGTGTTGCAACCTCTCGAGGCCAAATTGGTTAACGTCGCTACTCAAAATCTCATGCAAAATGTAACACTAGGAGATAGTGAAGATGATTCTCCTGATCACAAATTGATGAAGGATTTTCAATTTCCTGCAAGAGATATAGTTTGTGCTTTTAACTACAGTTGTTGTTGCCTTCATACGCGCCAAGAACTAGTTTCATACTTCAAACATGCCTTAAGTGCTCTGAACAAGAAGGGTGGTATATTTGTGATGGATCTATATGGAGGCACATCAGCAGAGCATGAGCTAAGGATGCAGAGAAAATTTCCGAACTTCACAGTATGTCTATCCAAACTAAAGATGATCTTTGTTTTCTTTCATTGGAATATGTGTACTAGAATCTGGATTTTCACTTTCTTGCCATATTCTTTGTTATTCGATTTCAGCATATAAATTTTTTCTCGTCACGTTCCTTTCAGGACAATTCGGAACAGTGCTATAATGAAATTTTTTCAATGTCGACATGTCAATTCTGAGGATGCTAGCATTTCTATGCATTTTTCGTCATTAAATTTTTGGGTTGTTCCAGCTTATGATCCATTTCTTTCACCATCTATTGCATTAAAACTCCATTTATTTCAATGACACAGTTAGTCAACTCGCTAACAGAGCCAACAATTCCAAAATGGAAAAGCCCCTCCAATTCTGAGGATGCTAGCATTTCTATGCATTTTTCGTCATTAAATTTTTGGGTTGTTCCAGCTTATGATCCATTTCTTTCACCATCTATTGCATTAAAACTCCATTTATTTCAATGACACAGTTAGTCAACTCGCTAACAGAGCCAACAATTCCAAAATGGAAAAGCCCCTCCAATTCTGAGGATGCTAGCATTTCTATGCATTTTTCGTCATTAAATTTTTGGGTTGTTCCAGCTTATGATCCATTTCTTTCACCATCTATTGCATTAAAACTCCATTTATTTCAATGACACAGTTAGTCAACTCGCTAACAGAGCCAACAATTCCAAAATGGAAAAGCCCCTCCAATTCTGAGGATGCTAGCATTTCTATGCATTTTTCGTCATTAAATTTTTGGGTTGTTCCAGCTTATGATCCATTTCTTTCACCATCTATTGCATTAAAACTCCATTTATTTCAATGACACAGTTAGTCAACTCGCTAACAGAGCCAACAATTCCAAAATGGAAAAGCCCCTCCA
>JAJOOO010033182.1:0-16588 GCA_029582685.1 Solanum piurae
TTTCGCACAACACCTTCAGAACGAAAGATGACACAAATCAGTCCCAACCGTCGTCGCCGGAATTTGTCACGGTGACTTGAAGTTTCTCACCAATGCTCTGATACCATGTGAGAAATATATGGGAAAAATAATATTGAATTGTGTACCTAAATTGTTACATTGAGACCCTATTTATAGACAATACATATACATTGAAATCCTTTTCTAACTAGGATTTCTATTCCTATTCTTCTTCCTATTCTAAGTAGGAATATATACATATTTCTATTCTAACAGGTATATTGTAAATACTATTGACAGTACTTTCTTGGTGCTATATTACTAATATACTTTACCATTTCTCAAAAGAAGTCCAACTCTCAACTTCTGTGGTATATGAAAGTAACAAAGACATGATTGAATCACTAGAGTGAAATTAGAATATGCTCTTTTACTTATAAAATGATGCATACTCTTTTAGAAATTTACTCCCTGATTGTATCACATAAGAGAAGATTTGTGCTAGTAGTGAAAACTGCAATTTTTGCATAGAGATTCAAAGCCTATGATTTTTCTAAAAGGTTTGAGATATTGCTGCAATATAATTTTGAACATGAACAATATGCTCTTTATATAGAGTTGATACAGAACTGAAATACATAAAACTTGGAACAAACTAATGTGATAAGATTCTGTGCAAGTTGCAACAGAAAACTAGAATATAGGAAACTACCGAATGTCCTAAATAAATCAAACGACTGACTAGATAAAATTGTATTAGCAGAAAGCTAGAAAACAGGAAACTAATAACAAACTTCTAAACTGAAGTATAACAAATATTACTCATTAATATGCTCCTGCAAGTTGAGGGTGACCGGAATGAGCCCCAACTTGTGAAAATGGTGCAGGAAAGCTATAAGCAGAAGAGGCTTGGTGAGGTCGTCAACAACTTGATCAGTAGAGTGAAGGTGACGAACCTCAAGTGCTTTTTGTTGAACTTTCTGACAAACAAATTGGAAATCAGTAGCTACATGCTTCATCCTACTGTGAAAAACTGGATTAGCACAAATGTAGGTTGTGATAACATTGTCAGAGAGGACTACTGGTGGAGAAGACAGTGAAAAGTGAAGCTCATTTTGCAAATTCGTGAGCCAATTGACTTCATAAACAGAAGCAGCAATAGATCGATACTTAGCTTCCGTGAATGAGGGTTAGACAGACTTTTGCTTTTTGGAAGTCCAAGAGTTTGGTAATTTCCAAAGGTTGACAACACAAACGCAATGCCACAGATCTAAACACACTTGATTGTCTGCTGGCCATTCGTAAAGCATCCTCGCTCCACCGTTGAACTAGTGGCCCCCATACTGAGATCTTCACAAGATAATAGAATGAAAGAATTCAATGCTAAGTTGCTCGGATTCTTCACTTTTGGTGCCGCACCCGTGTCGACACGACATGGGTATGGGTGTGGATGTGGGATCCGTGTATGATTTGGTCTACTGATTTTGGGTACTTTGACCAAAATCGATGGGGAAAGTCTGGACAGTTTTAATGATTTATGTAATCAATACAAAAGCTAAGGTGAACTTGAAGAAAATGGAATACCATTTATATAGAAATTTCTATGTCACTCCTTTTCGTTTAATCTCCTTCCAAGATTCTCCTCAAGTTCTCCAAATAATATCTCGTAATTTAGGTTTTATAACTCTATTTTTAGATATTTTAATTATTTTTAAGTGAATCCCTTCACCCGTATCCATACATGGATCCATATCCCTGCATCTTAAAAATTAGATCATGAAGGATCCGACCTCTAGACCTACACCCGTATTGAACATCCGCACCCGAGTTCGAGCAACTTAGATTCAATGGATGTTTTATTGTTACGATAAAATTGAGAAATTGTTGGCAATGGAAGGGGAGCAAAGGATATTGGATGTTTGAAAGTGAGAATTACAGGCATATAAATCCAGGTTACCGGTGTGAGATATTGGTATGGTGTTACCATTTCCCATTGTGATTTCTTCTGGACCATTCTAGTCTCTAATGGTTGTGAGACTTTGGGCATGTGTGTAGCCCCTGTATATACTATCTGGGGGGGGGGGGGGAGACTGCTGCATTTGTTGTTCTTGAAAATGATTATGAGACTGAGAGCAAACTCGAGCAGAGTGTCCAATTCAGTCACACAACTGGCACACTAAGTTGTCGTGCAGATCAGTGCGACGATGCCTGGATGAGAACAGCGGTTTGAGACCTATTGTTGGTGGTGGCGTTAGTCCTTGTTTGACAGTTGGTGTGTGAGCAACAACAACAATAATTTTGGTGGAGGGTGTGAGTCAGAGCATTGTGTTTGAGGAAAAGCTCGTGGTCAGTAAGCTTTTCAAACAGTAGGGGTGTCATGTGCTCGAAGTGCTGCTGATATTTCTCGATGCTCTGGTTCAAGACCATGAGAATTTTGACAGTGAGTTCGGCGTTGGTGACAGGAGCTCCTGCAGTCGCAAGTTCATCGCAGAGAGTCAGACTTGGTTGAGATAGTCCATTACAGGAAGGCTCTCTTTGGTCAGATGTGCAAGGCGATCTCGCAAGCTCAATATGAGAGTTTGTGACTTATTGGCATAAGCAGTGTGGAGGGAATCTCATGTTGCTTTGGCGGTGGTTGCATCGGCTACAGTGGCAGCAAGAGTTGGGTCAACTGACTCTAAAATGGCATTTTGTATCAACTAGTCCTGATGAAACCAATTAATGTAATCGAGGTTGGCAATTGTCTGGTTGTTTTCTTTGATGGTCTGGATGGGAGCAGGAATAGTCCCATCTATGTCCATAGACATTGTGTCCTGTCCTATCATGAGCATGGACATTTGTGCCTTCCAGAGGGAGAGAATAAGTTATGTCTGCCAGCAAGTTGATCAAAGGCTGGGTAACTGAGTTGAATTGAACAATGGTGGTGGTATTTGGTGCACCGGAATTGGTAACAGAGAGTGGCATTTGTGCTGGGTGGTAACAAGGAGAAAAAAAGCGCTTGATACCATATAAAGGTTTGAGATGTAGAAGAGAAGTATGATATTTAATTCATGAACAACATGCTCTTTGTATAGAACGTTTACAGAACTCAAATACATGAAAGTTGGGACAAACTAATATGATAAGATTAGTGCAGAAGAAAGCTAGAATATAGGAAACTACTAAAAGTTCTAAATAAACCCAAAGACTAACTAGATAATATTGAATCAGAAGAAAGCTAGAAAATTGGAAACTAATAACAAGCTCCTAACTAAAGGATAACAAATATTATTCATTAATAGTTACCTTCTGACTGGTCTATATTCTCTGGATGTTGGACATGAGCATATGTTAGGTGTTTCCAGAGGAACAGTGGTATCACTTGATCCCAAAGATAAGTTTTTTTCCGAAGAATGTGAAAGTATTTATTTTAATTTACAAATGCATATATTTTCATCTGTAGTCATAGCCAAAATTTTCAACTGAAGACTCTAATGAGTGTTATCTGTTCAGCCCCCTAAACGTTTTCTGAACCATGAGAAGATCAGAAGCATTCAGATGAAAATGAAAGCACAATTGGCCTGCTGCTTTCAGCTTTCATTTGTAGTTGAACTTGGGGAGTATAATTATGTGAGTACCCTAAAATATTATTTGAACCAGAAGCAGTCAAACAGAAAATGGGAACCTTTTTTTCTGCTTCTTTTAGCTGTCATTTATAATTGGAAATTTGCATAGAACCAGTCTAGAATTGAATATGAGACGGAGTACCTTCTATACATTGACTAATCTCCCCATATATAGGGATTGGAACAGCTTCAATCTGGACTAATTCAGCAGCAAAGCTCTACAGTCCACCTGTCTCATCCCTCCCAACAGCAGCTACAGCAACAAATTCTAATGTTTCTTAGTGACCAGTATATGGATATAAGTCAAGGTGACCAATCAAACTTCACTGCGAACATAGTTGTGGACAGAAATTTGCCAGTTCAAGTGGGTCTCCCGCTTTTCTCTCATTCAGATTCAGCTATGCTAATGAAGGTGCCAGTTTATACTTGATATACTTTGCATTTGATGTCTTTAGAGAGACTATCTATTCTTGTAAAAAAGTACTAAAAAAATGACGAGTTTATGCAGCAAGTGCAGAACATCAATCAAAGTCTGGAACAAGGTCAACAACCTGCTTTTTTTTGCAAGCATCCAGAAAATCCAAGTTCCAGCAGCCAACAGCAAGATAAGAGTGTTGCTACTGGCAGCACGACCATGGGCGTTAGCTTGTCCAACACCTTTAGAAGTGATAATCAGGTTAGCTTTGACCTCAGACCCCTTATATGTCCAGTGCACTAGAGCTGTTGATAAGTTGTTCATATAAGAATAATAGGTGCGCTTGTTATGTGTAATGCATTTTGAATTTCTTACATTCCTACAAACCCTGCACCCCTCTCCCCATTTAATTTCCAATGAGCACTTTTTGAAATAGTTTCTGTTATATTTCTTCTTTCAGTTTAACTCATACTATTAGCTTTCTATAAATATATCTTTGTTCTTTCATCCTTCTTTTTAAAAAAAATAAAAATCATTGATCAATTATTTCTACAACGTTGAAGTAATGAGTGCCATGACGAATTCCAAACATTTCTACTTTACCCAGCAGAGTAAGCCTTAAAAAATGAAAACAACTGGTTGAAAGTGTTGTGGTTTTCTTCCTGCTTCTTGTAACTCTTTACTTTCGATGGGGGACTTCAAATAGTTGATTGTACAAGTGTCGACCACCCAATATAAATTCAGATAAGAAAATGGACATTGAGCCTAACTCAATCCTAAAAGATAGCTCATGAGGTAAGTATTGATCAGGATCATAAACGGAGTCAACAACCCATTCTCTTAACCGATGTGAGAACATTTTTTCACCACCCCGTCCAAGTTTAGTTATCTGGAGTGTGGAAGATGAAAATCCTACAAGCTTAAAATGGACCATAAAAACTCAATCCAAAATCAAACTCAAGAGGTGAGGATTGCCCAAGACCATATAAAGAGACCAAATACCCTTAACCCACTGATATGGGATTCTTAACCCCTCCGGAATGGACATCTGGAGCGTGGACAGTATAGGACGGGGGCCCAACATCAGGTAAACAATGAATCGAGATGGGCCTGACACTGATACCATGTAAAAGAAATAAAGGCCTAAGTCCTAACTTAACCCAAAAGTTAGCTTAAGAGGTAAAGATTGCCCAAGACCATATAAAGAGACCAAATACCTTTAACTCACCTATGTGGGACTCCAACAACTCTGTTACCATGATAAGAAAATGAACCTTGGACCTAACTAAACCTCAAAAGCGCTCATGCAGTTAGGATTCTCCAAGACCAGTTAAGGAGAACAATAACCCATTATCTTAACCAATGTGAGACACTTAACAAATTCCAATAAGAGCTCTATGAGATTAATACTTACCAATTGTGAAAAACAAAGAGCTCTATGAGATTTACTAAGACTTACAGATTAGCTTCATCATCAAATTTCCTTGAGTTCACATCAGTAGTAATATTTGGAGAGTGTCTTTGCTCTTTCTTTCCTTGGTTTCCTACTTTTATTATTCTCAGTGAAATTTTTGTATTACTTATTCAAGTGATGTCATTTCTGATATATTTTTGGCTGTTATCTGACATGACAACCCATCATATTCTTACATATGCACAAGTATAGAGAAGGGTATATATTTGTCCTTGTACTTTCTTGTCCTCATTGAATTTCATTGTCCATGTTTACTTCAAAGAAATGTGCTACGAAAAAGAGAAAGCAGTTAATGTCATCAGGTCAGACTAACAGCTTAGGAACTGCATACAACACTAGCCTGTTACCAAGTTCAGCGCCTTCTACATCATCTATATCCAGTGCGGAAGATGTGATATCAATGCCTGCATTGCTTCATGATGATAATTTTTCTGAAGGTTGTGTGTATGGCAATGATGTTGTTTGCTCAGCTACATTGATATCAACTCAAACGGTAAGGATTACTGCCCCTATACTTACAGTTTATTGAGGATTCCGTGAAACAAGGATCCAATTAACAAGTTGTTCCTTCATTTCCAATTATTTAACTGATCTAATAATGTTAATCAATATGTCAAATTAGGATAATATGCTAGGGAAGGGGTTTACTATGATTTTCCTTAATTGATGCCACAAAAGTAGTATTGCATCGAGAAATCTTTGGCTGTCTCTCTTTTAGTATTCCTTTTTTTTTGTAATGTGATAATAGACATTGTAGACAGATATGCTGTGAGAAGTGAATTTGGTACAAAGGAAATGCTAATCCTTGGCATGGTGCTAGAACCTTGTTCAGAGATGTTTTTGCTGGTATTGACCCAGATTTAGATGCTCAAGTCGAATTTGGAGCATTCCAAAAACTTGAGATGGGTTATATCAATTTTTGGTGTTCAATTTTCATGTGAAGTCTTTACTTGATATCTTAACTCAACTGGTTTCACACACCAGGAAAAAGATAAGCCAAACTTCCTTCAATACAAAAGTGAATCTGCGCATGGAGTGTTTGGTTAGTGCTTCCAAAACAAGTGAAGGCTTTAAACTGGCTGCTAATATTTTATCAAAAGGATATCAATCAAATGTTCTCATTCTTTCTCCTAATTAAGAGATGGTGGTTCTATTGATGCATAGTCAGACTAATCAAATATGTATGGGGATGCAGGCTGATGTTCCTCTTATAAACCACATGTTTGCGAATAACTCTGCCGAGTCCTTCCTTTCTGACAATGCAGATACTGAAAGCATAGTCCCTAGGTGCTTAGGCTCCAGTAAAGGTTTTAACTGAAGCTGACTTCTTTATACTAGCTTTTTCTTGATGGGACACTTGCCACTCTAGCTATTTACTTTTGTTTTTTTTCTTTTGCAATAAAGATATTACGGTCTTGGATATTGGGACTTTTCATTCCAGTGCAG
Organism: Solanum piurae; assembly: GCA_029582685.1. Classification (NCBI taxonomy): domain Eukaryota; kingdom Viridiplantae; phylum Streptophyta; class Magnoliopsida; order Solanales; family Solanaceae; genus Solanum; species Solanum piurae. The sequence goes on from JAJOOO010033182.1 coordinate 6,941, forward strand.
TTAATTGCTGCGACCTTTCATCTGATGGAAAGCTGATAGCAACTGGCGGGGATAAAGAGGTATTGATACAGGAACTTGAGATGATAAATTGTTTTGTATTCAAGACAGTCTGAAAAGCAGTGAAACAAGGAGTTGTATTCTTGAATTCTGTATTCAGGTCCCTTTAGTTATTATTATTTCTGATGCGTTCTGGTGTAGGTTGTACTATGGTGCACAGATTCAAGAGCGCAAAAGCATATACTTGAGGGGCATTCTGATGCAATAACAGATGTTCGCTTTGGTCCAAGATTACCACGTCTTGCTTCATCTTCCCTTGATAAGACAATCAAAATTTGGGATGTTCATAATGTAAGTCATTTTTATGTGTTCATTACTAGGATGATAGGATATTACTCTTCCATCCTGATAAAACTCTAAGATGAATCATTGCGTGTTGTGTAGAAATTTTCTGCTCAAACTCTGTAGATGTGAATTCAGATCCTGTACAAATCAGTGTAGCTGAAACTACTGAGATCCATATTTTGCATCTGTCTTTCAAAGAATGCCTTAGTGGACAACCTTCCTCTCTTTCATCTGCATTCAAATGGGACCTTCTCCCAGAATTTTGACCATATACCTTTTTAACATATAATATAGGCCATATATATTAGATCATAGTAATCCATCATTAATGTCATTTATACAACAATAAAAAAAAAAAATTCTAATAAAATAAGAAAGATTTTTATTTCTTAATTTTTTCCGAATTTAAGAAGGATAAACATTTCTTAATATAATCCTTTATTTTAAAGTTAAGATACATCAATCAGAATGCCTTAAAAAACAAAAAATTATTACAGTTTTTCAAATAACAAATTATTGTTAAAATATCGTTGATGGAGTTATTGTTGAGCAATTTTCCATTTCAAGTTTCGAACCAAGAAATATATTAGCTAATGCTTATTCTACTTCAATTTGGAAAAAAATTAAAATTAAAAAAATATTTCCTATTTTATCAAGAAAAAAGAATTTTATCATTATCTAAATGCAAATTAATGATGGGGTTACTATGATCTTATATATATAACCTATATTATCAGTTTAAAAAGTACATGAGGTTATTCTATTTTAATTGATAAAATGACATTAAGATGAAAAAAAACGATAAGTTACAACTTTTTTATTAGTTAAACGGATTTCAAAAGAATAAGGTTCTATAAGAAAAAGCATAATACATAAACGTGCTATTTAACTTGGCTTCAACTTACATCTATATCCTCCAACTTCAGGTATGTACAAGTAGGTACTTAAACTTGCATATAGTTGAACAAGTGAACACACGCATCCTACATGGCAATTAGGTGTGATACACTCGAACTAATTTGTATTATGCCAGGTAGGATGCATATTATGGGCCGGTTTGACTTAGCTTAAAAAAATAGCTTTTTAAAAGTAGTTTTTAATAAGTCAAACTTTAGTATCTTTTAAGTTAGAAAATAAAAAGTAGGGGGTACCTACTTTTATCTTTTAACTTTTTTTAAGTCGTTTTTAAAATATCCAAACACTCTTGAGGGCGGAAAACTACTTAAACGTTGGTTTGACCAACTTTTAAAGCTAAGCCAAACTGGTTCTATGTCATGTCGGACGTGTGTGTCTACTTGTTCAACTTTATATAAGTTTAAGTGTCTACTTGTGTACACCCAAAGTTGGAGGGCATCGATGCCAACTGAGACCAAGTTAAAGGACACGTTCATGTATTATTTTTATTAGGAAAAGAAATAATATGTGTATTAGGAAAAAATTTGAAGGAAAAGAATGCTCAATACAGAAGATTAAATGGAAAGTAATTACTTCCTTAGGTTTTTGGTGTAAAGAACAAAATATAGAAGAGGAAATCCAATTAGTTGATTTCGTAGGTTCTTTGTAAGTATTTCTGTTTCTTTTTTCTTCTTTTTTTCTCTCTTCTCTGGTAATACTTTTTGGAGGTGGCCAACATAGCCCTTAATGCTGAGGAATACAAGTTACCCGTTTCAAAAAAAATAAAAAAAATATGAGTATTAGGAAAAGGACATTTTTGGCCAAATTATTAACAAGAGGGACATTTTTGGAGCAAACTATTTACGGAGGACATTTTGTTCAATTTCACATGGTTTAAAGATATTTTTGACCCATTTCCGTTCTTTCAATGATCCTTCTAAGATGAATTGACTATTATGCTTTGTTCCCCCCAACTTGTTTGAAGACTGTTGATGGTGAACTCCTGACTTCTAGCTTTACGAATTTGTTCTTTGACAGAACACCGTCAAATTATCTGTACATGCACTTAGATTAATTTGTTTTGATGAATTTTGGCAAGTAGAGTTCAAGCCTGTCAAAACTAGAGTTTGTTGTATCCTTGCAGCCAGACCACTCAATACGAAGTTTTACTGGCCATTCTGCCTCCGTTATGTCACTTGACTTTCATCCAACCAAGGAGGACCTCATCTGTTCTTGTGATAATGTTAGTACAATTCGATACTGGAGCATTAAGAATGGTGGTTGTGCAGGAGTGTCAAAGGTATTAGTAAACCTATATTGATACCTCAATCTAGTAGGTTAAGCTGCAAAATGATGATATTTCTGGTCCCTATTTCAGTAATTGAATCTTTTATTTATGTCACGACTTATCAGCTCCAAAATTTTCAGGTTCGTGCAGCTCAAGTTAGATTTCAGCCTAATCTTGGGAAGTATCTTGCTGCTGCTGATGCGGATGGTGTATTGTTAATAGATGTGGAGACCACCCAAATCTGTAGATATCCTCTGAAGGTTGGGGTATTTTTCGCACAATATTCCTTTCACTAAGTTGTTGAAATTATTAGTGCATGACTGTGGTTAGCTCGTGCTATAAGGTGTTGGGTTATGTCTTGTAACGAGGTGCAACACTCATGTTTAGTTGCATTCCTTGAATTTTAAACCCTGAACAGACTGCCATTGGTACACTATTAGTCTAGTTTCTATGGAAGCTTTAACAATTTATGGACTGGTTGTAGCATTTGCAGTTTTATTTGTGAATCCTTTTGTTTAATCTTTAGCTTAGAAATATAAAAATTAAATACATTTTTCATATCTTGATTCTAAGTTTTTAAAATTCTATCTCAGATTGGATCTTCAAGTCTTCCCTACATTCACCTATGCTGATGTTATGTGATCTTTTTTTATTTCCAGAAACTGATGTAATATTATTCGGTTGGACAACCACTTGTCCAACATCCTATTTACCCCACACTGTCTTTTCTCTTTTTGTAATTAGTTGAACCAAACACATTGCATATGACAGGCAAGGAAGAAAGCCGAGTGAAGGTTTCTTCTTTAGTTCTCCCCTAAATAGCTCAGATTATAACAAACTTAAGGCTTGAACCTGTGATTGGATCATTCTGGACACCTGAATATCTGACTATATTCATGGGCTCACAAACGTAGAGTTTCCTTAGAAGTGTTAGCTTCTGTGTTGTCGTAATGTAGTGACCTGTGGAATGATATTAGAGTAAGTGATGAGCACAGTTTGAGTACTTCTCTCGTTTTGCATTATGTCTTTACTTGTTGTATCCTATTGGCGAGTTGCACCTTCTGAGTTATTATTAGGATGTTGTTCGAGTTGTAATGAACTTTTTCTCGGGGGCATCTTTGCAGGGTCACATCTCAATCATCCGGGGTATATGCTGGAGCAGCTCTGGTGAGTATCTAGCTTCACTTAGTGAAGATATGGTAAAAGTCTGGAAGATTGGCTCTAGTGGAGAGCAAGAGTGCATGCATGAGCGAAGCGTAACAGGCAAAAGATTTCGTTGCTGCACATTTCATCCTTGTTACCCTTCTGTATTAGTGGTTGGTTCAGATCAGGCAAGTAGTTTTTTTCTTTCATGTCATCAATTCTATGAGTTTCTCCATTGGCTTACTATTACATGAATGCATGGAGGCTCACAATTTATATGCCAAGTTGATTGTTTCAACACTGCATGCATGTTCATTACATTTTCAAGTCTTTGCCTTGTGATTTATGGACTTTTTTAATGATATGATTTAACTTGTGTACATTCTAGTGCCTGGAGTTTTGGCATATGGCTGAGAACAAGATGATGATTGTGCTGGAAGAACCTGTGAATAGTTTAGCAGCGTCACTGCCCACTCGTGTAGTAGCTTCTTCCACTGACAACAATTTAATCAGATTGTGGAAATGAAAATTTATTTCCATCAACTTCAACTTGGAGAGTGAAAATCTGTTTTACCATGTTTTGCATTTACACCACACCAACTAATATGAACAGAAAAGTGGTTATGTTGGGTAAGCAAGTGAGACATTCTACCTCTGGGGAAAATGTAGGTAACATCTCCTTTTTTTGCTGAATTAGATTCTAACCTATGTAAATGTGTTACAAGCAAACGTCTCCCATTTTATCCATATGTCATCAGAGTGAGTCGTGATTTCGTACTTCTGCTTTGTTTTCTCATTCCTCATGTGTTTAATTTTGTTTTAACCATAATTATCACCATCTATCTTCTATATTCTATACTATATCAAAAGCATGAAGGTCGTTAGAAATGTTGATTGAACTTTTTGCCCTCATTAAAACACTATGTAATAGAATTATTATGTAATAAAGGAGAAACATAGACAAAGTGATATGACACCTCTCTATGATTTTCATTTGTTTTTTTTCTCTCTTTTTTTGGCACTATTTTTTATTTAAATTAATTATTGTATTACAAAAGTAAATTATTTAATTTTGTTACAAATAAATATTTTATTAATGGAGGAACATTTACAACAAAACCTCTTCATATTCTTTTATTACTCATGACTTACACCTCTTTAATTTTTACTTTTAATAATATTCATGACTCCCATAATTTTCATGTTCATAACCTCCAAATTTTAATTTGTAAGTTTATAATGTCTTATGGTATTCCTCTATTTTACCTAATATAAATTCATATTTTGTTTCATGAAGATTCACATTCAAGATTATATTTTCTCTTCATCATATTGATTTGTACAAAAAAGAAGTAAATAAAGGTAATAATATTTATTCTCAAGTCTTTCTTTTCAGTTCCTCGATTTTGCCTATATAAATTTATATTTAATTTCATGAAGATTCATATTCAAGAATACATTTTCTCTTCTTCATCATATTAGTTTGTGAATTAACTTATATGTAACAAAAAAGAAGTACATGAAGGTAAGAAATATTTTATTTCATAATTATGGTTTGTTATTCAATTGGTTAGCATATGATAAAGAGTTTGATATATGGAGCAGAATATGGTGGCGGATCTACTTGCAAATGAAGATGGTAGAAGAATTTATTTTTTAAAAGCATAATTAGAGATTAATTTTTTACTTTGAGTTGTATTAGTAACTTAGCTATTTTTGTTAACATTTTTTAAAACTTTAATTTGTATAAATAATATAGCTACATGTATTGACAATGCTACTCATTTAGTTCTTTACTATTCTACTATCTTTTTTGTTATGAAGCATAGTTAACATAATTATCTCAATGCAACAAAAATAAATTATCATGATCACGAGCTTCATTTTTATTATGCTTGCAAAAAAATAAAATTATATGATGTCATTTTCTTTGGTATGTAACATTATGTTTTTGTCACTATTTTTTTTCCCGAAATATGTTTACAATTTTTATGTAGTCACCAATTATTTTATTTTTTAGTTCATTTTTGTATTTTTTTACTCTTGATTTTCACATTTATTTATTTATTTTTACAAATAAAATCAATGCATAATTATTAATACATTTAGTGATTAACAAAACTCATGTTTTTTCATTTTACTTGTAACTTCTATTCTTAAATATTATTCATAATTAGTGAAAAAGGCCGCGCTCGTACGATTATGAGATCTCATTAAATCTACAAAATAATTTCTATATGTGAAAATTAAAAATATATTTAATTTTAACTGTTCATTTATTTTATTTAACTTTTTAACTATTTTATAATTTCCTCTAAAATTTCATCATCTAAAACTTGGTTTCTATAAAATCTTTATATAATAATATAGCTAGAAATAGAAGAGGTGAGGTCATCGGCATTAATATTTATCTTTTTTCTTCTTTTTTATGTCTTTTTATCTCATTTTTTAAAATACAAATTAAATAAATTTATGAGAAAAAAGAATTCAATGCAAGCACAAAGATATTATTTATTGGTATTAATAGTAGTAAATTCAAGAATGATAAACCATATATATTTTATTTAGATAAAAATATTTCATAATTCTACTTACAAAATTAATATGAAAATTTCAAATTACTTTCAATTTTATAGTACAATTTTTATACTTCAGAAACCCCGCATATATTACAAGTTTCAAACTTTTATGAATGAGTTAATTAAGCTATTAGAGGTTAGCTCTGTTTTTATCAATCAATTAATTTTTTTTATTTCTTATAAATAAATATATGTTATTCAAAATTTAATTATCAGAACATCAATAAAAAAAATTATCATTTGTGCATCTTATTATTAATTGTACTTGATAAAATTATTTAAAATTTTAAAATATGTCTTTTGAAGTTATTAGATTTACAAATTGCTTAAAAGATTTTTATTAAAGAGAAGGAGAGAGTGGATGAAGAATTTAAAGTGACTAATATAGGCTATAGTGATTTACTACTACAAATTTTTAAAACATAATCCCAAAGCTAAAACCAAACAACAAAAAAAGAGCACTTACAAAATACATATTTATACCTAATAAAAGAGAAAGTTGTTGAGTATGTAAATTCAATTTAAAATTGAAAAATTAGATCATATGTTACATCCCTCAGAGATTGTCTATTAAATAACTCACATCACATATATTACGTTTTATAATTTACTCAATTAACCTATTCTTAGATCAACCTATTCTTAAATCATCTTACATAATTTCCATACTTCATACTACATACAAATAACATAAGTTAATTATTGAAATATTCCTTTTGTTATTATAGATTTAGTTTAGATAAAAGGGGATTAATTATTTTTCATGTGTGTACATACAAATTGAATTCTATAAATGAATTTAAATAAAAATAAGAATACTTTCATAAGAATTAAATTTAGAAATATGAGTTTATATTAACATCTAGTAATCAAAGAACTTAGAAATTATCACAAGTTTAAATGCAATTTCAATTTTGTAATCAGAAAATAATAAATTCAAATTAATTCCAAAAGATAAGAAATGATGACTTACTTAAAAATTAGAATAAAATGAAATAAAAAGATCAATGTGTCTTATATGCTCTAATATTTTTTTACCTTTTAATAATCTCAAAATAAAAATCAAGAATATAAATAAAATAAAAGTTTCACTTAGATAAAGAACTTTGAAAAATGATGAAAAAAGAGTTTCTTAATTTCTCTTATATTCTTACTTAAAAGAAAGGACTTTGGCTTGTTCATGCAAGGATACACTTTTGCGTACATTTTGTACCTAAAAAGGGACATGAAAATGTTATTTCTTTATTCAAATTTCGACCATACCCTTAATTCAAAGAAGAGTATGATGTCTACTGATCAATTATTAAAATGTTTGGGTGCGAAGTCGTCTTTGTTAGAGAGCGCTTTACCTCAATGTGAAACTTTTCGCTGTGAATTTGAATTTAGTCAGACTCCAATTTAAATAACCGTACACTAAATGAAAAATAAATAAAATAAAATAAAATGTTAAACCATACTATTATATTCTATAATATGGATGTAGCAGCTAAAGTAATAAAAATCAAAATGAAAAATAAAACAAAATAATATCGTATTTTCTATTATTGCATAACATATTGATACAAGATTCACCTTCAGTGTGTTCTTATTTTATTTTATTTTGGTCTTCAGCCAATGTTGATTCAATTTTCTCTAAACCTCTTTTTTGTATGTTACAAATTGTGATAAAGGCTTTTGAGTTTCTAATAGGATTAATTTTATTTTTAAATAGTTCATTATCTCTATAATTAAGGTGTTGCAAGAAAATGGACGTATTTTTATGAAAATCCGTAGAAATTTTGAAGGGAAAAAATTGAAATGTCCATTATCTCTATGATGATGATTTGTAAGAAAATAGGAAAGGAAATAAATGACAATAATGAGGAAAGGTATAGTCATTAACGAAACATATTTTTTTGTTCAAAAAATTCAAAATTTTAAGAAAAAAAAAGATAGATAGTGATTTTGTCCAATTAGACATGCCACCTCACTTTTTTATTATTCAGCTTTATATATACTAATGTATTTGTCCATGCTTTGCATGATTAAACAAATTAAAATTAAAAAATAATTAAAGGCATAATTTGTGTGAAATAAAATGAAATTGTTTAATAATCAATTAGCGTGCTATTATATAAAGTGGAGAACAAAACATTGTTTATTCCTAGACATTTGACTGTCGCGTAGGTAAAGTGTTTACTGGTCCGCCGGGTGAGACCTCTTGTACTCCTTCTTTCACTGATTAAGAGCCGGATGAGAATCCTCTCAAATCCTCGAATGAGAACTTTAATCATTATCAGATAAGCAACTTAAAAGAGAGAAATACTATTTAAGTCATGGTCCTTCATATACCTCATGCAACAAATTTTTCAAGAGAATAAGAGATGTCCCAATGCTTACAATTTAAATTTAAAATCCACACCTCATCCCTTTTGAGTATCAATATTCTAAATATCCTAAAAGACCACACAAAACAAATTAATTCTTTTTTTTTCTTGCTTCTTTCCATAATGTTTTGTTCTTGCCATTGTTCCCAGCAGCATGATAGTTAATCAATTCTACATAATCATTTCATAAAAGTAACAAATGAAGAGGTGAGTGACTCTCACTTTGTTTGAATACAATACAATAACTTGTTATAAGGTCTTTTGAATATGTCATTTTCGAATGAAGATAATAACTAAGCAATGCTTCTTCAACTACAAATACCCTCATTGCCATCTCAAGAAACTCTTCTCATTATATATACAGAATTGATTACAAAATCAATTGTATTTCATGAAATTCTACCACAAATATTTGTAAAAAGTAAAATATCATTCTTAAATAAAATTTTGACATACCATTCTCTTTAGTAACAAATTATCTTTACTTGAAGTTCCATCCAAATGCTTCTAGGATTCCCTGAACATGAAATTGGAGAAATTAATACTCATTTTCTTATACACAAGACGTTTAAAACTGAAGAAATTGAAAAGCCAAAGATTTGGCTATTAATTAGCATTATGTGTTAGTGCTACTACGTGGTAAGGATGTATAAAACCGAATCGAAAACCGAATCAAACCCCAAATCGAGTCAACCCGGAAAAAAAACCCGACTAGTGGTTTGGTATTGGAAAAACCCCCCGACTATATTTGGGTTGGTTTGGTTTTAACTAAAAAAAACCAACCCGACATTATATATATAATTTTAAAATTTTATTTTATACATAAAAATATTTACTTTGATATAATTTTTAAATATTTCTTATACTTTTTCATAGTTTTTATCTTTTAATATGTTATTTCAAGTTTGAAACTTAGAATTATGAATGGTCCAATAAATATTATAGTCCACAGATGTTGGTAATTATAATAAAGCTTAAATCAAAATCAAACTAATACTAATGCAAAAAGAAAATCAATTCAACACTAAGAATGACA